>DF358280.1:64658-75524 GCA_000787875.1 Solanum virginianum
AATACCTTCCAACACTACAGAAGAGGTTGCTCCCATAATTACAAAAAAAAAAAAAGGAAAAAAACCATTAATGAAGGGAAATAAAATTTGTTGCCAAGGGTCCCTTGAGAAGGTCTTATGGTCTGTACAAGGTCACACAGATTGTGAATCCTCCCATGAAGCTTCACGTAGCCAAATTACAGGAAACACAGTGCAGATGAGATTTACAAAAATGGGCATAACTTCTTGCTCTGAACTCAGAATTACGTGAAACCAGATGAGTCAGAAATATAATTCAAACAAAATAAATTTGATATGTTGTTGGACACCCAGTTCATTTTGTGCTAAGAGATATGATCATTTAATGTTGGCCCTTCTGTCCGTTCTTGTGAAAAACTTAGCTAGTGCAATTCCTTTGAACTTGGCTTGATGTAAGAGACTTGTGATGACCCTAAACCAAATAAATAAGCTTGGATTTAGAACTTAAAAGTGAATTTAGATTGAGTTTGAAGGTTCCATGGGAAACCTTCGATTAGAGCTTGAAAAAAGGATTTGAAAAGTGTTTGAGCAAGTGAATGATAAGCTAAGTGGTAGAATAAGAACAAAAATTAATGAAGGAGTACAAACTGATTTAAGGGTCCTATATTGGGGTCACATAGTTCATACAAAGACATACAGACTATATGCCCTTCTGTGATCGAAAACTTAGAAAATTTCCACTGTTGAAGGTTCGAGATGGTAATTTTATAGTTTGAAAAAATTGCACACCAACACCCATACAGAGGGCTTCATGGCTCGTGAGAGGTCACATGGACAATTTGGCCTCTCGTGAAGCTTCACTTTGAAAATTTCACCATCCACAATGTTCCAAGATAGTGATCCCATACATATAAAATTTTCACACCAACACTTATACGGAGGGCTTCACAGACCGTGAAGGGGTATACGATCCGTGAGAGATTCATGTGTGAAAAACCTTAGCCAAAATATGGATTTGCAAGGCTAAGGCCCTCAACACGGTCCACTACATGGCCAATGAAGCCTCACACAGACCGTCATATGGTGTGTCCCTTGTTCTTAAACTCCACATTTATGCCAACACGCTACACACAATGATAAGTGCCACCTCAAGGCCCTTCACACGACCCATAGTGAGTCACACGGCCGGTGGAGGTTCCCATAAGTCATCAGCTTGGTTAAAAATATTTTGGAACCAAATTTCAATTACTATTAAGGTCATACAAAGTTCGGGCACTTATAATTTGAGATATGTGAAGGCCTAGAGGAGGCCACTATTAGTTGACACCACTCTGGTAGTCGATCTGACTACCTTGGATGAGGAGACCATAATTGATACAAAGACTCCATCCATTGCAGATCTACAGGAGGCTCCTCTCGATCCCTCTATCACGCCATCTACTTCCACCATTCCTTGTCATATTAGCGTCTACCTCCAGACCACCACCTACATAGGCTATGATATATCAAAAAGGTCATTTACCACATTGAGTCTATATTCGCAACATAGATCTCTAGGGCCAAAATAGCAGTCTTATCTCTTATTCATCCATAACTGACATATTATTCAGAGATTTTAGATGAGTGTTTTCACAGGCTCAATCGTCTCACTTATAGGGTTGAGGATTTAGTAAAGAGGCTGGCTGCTACATCTTCTGAGGATGTCACTAGTATCAAGTTGATATAGCGAAGCTTTAAGCTAAAATAGACAAGCTTCAATCTACAATTATTCCACTAGATTAGGGACCTAAGGAACCCACTAGCTCTATTCCATTTCAACCATTAATGAGTAGCCAATCATTGTCTTTTATAACTACTCCTACTACCACTGTTATTGGAAATATTTGAGTTGGGAGGGGGGGATGAGGATGACCTGAGACCTGAGATGGATGAGGAGGACTTATAGGACCTAGAGCTGAATGAGGTTCCCACTATTGATATTATTTTGGGTACAGAGGATTTATTATTACAGACGCATTTGGAGTGATCTTTAGAGGACATTTGCCAGCCATCTTGCGAGAGCATAATACCTTCCAACACTACAGAAGAGGTTGCTCCTATTGCTCCATAAGTCACTGATCCCTCAATTTTAAATGCTCTACCATCTAACCCAACCCTCCCATCCATACTTGCCTAAGGGGCTTCTTTTTCTTGATTTGGTCATTCTCTATCCCTCTTTTTCATTCTTGTTAAGGCACATTAAGGACATTACTCTTTATTTTTTGTTGTGGTGGTTAGCACCTAACCCATTTTATTTGGGTTGTGCATATTGAAAATATCTTTTTTGTGTGTTTGTTATTTATATTAGGTTGTATCTATTGTACTTTGGTTTTTGTTTAGATATAATTTTATTTTGTTCTATACTGTTAGCTTATTGATATGTCGCTATGTTGGAATGGATTGACGTCCTTGAGTAACTTTTTAGTGTTAATTTTGATCAACATGAATGTCCCAAATTATACTTTTGACACACATTTGCTTAGGTTGATTTGATGAGACATTAAGAGTTGCATAATTCATGTGTGGACTCATAGCATCTTGTCATGAATAGATTGAAACCAACATGAATTTTTATGATGATTATTGAACTTGGGCAAACTTATTTGTTTATAATAATATTGGATAGTTGTGTTGAAAAACCATGTGTGGTGAGATCTTTTGATTAGAAAGTTGTTTAACAACACTCAAAACTTGCTCGGTTGATCTAGTTAATCGACATCAGTGAATGAATGAGAAAATCTTAGGCATTTATTTGAGTGTCCACTATTAATTTCTTAGACTCCATGATTACCGTGTTTTGATTTCCCATGTAAGTGTGTGCTTTACTTAGCACCATTAGAGCCTTACCTTTCCTTGTTGTTGAACTCGAACCAAAATAAATCTCTGGTTATATTTGCCTACCCATGTTCTTCTTTGTGTTTGACTTGATAGACTAATCTAAGGGTCTCAAAATGAGCACAAATATAGGTAAACTCGCCCAAGGTTTTATGGGTTGGGCTCACGATAATTTGATTTGAGTTCAATCTCAGCCTATTCAAGTCTTAACCCATATCAAAAGAATCCTCAATTGAGCCCAATTTAATCCTCGTTTTCAACCCGTCTAGGACTTTTAACTCATATTGATGTAATGTATGTTATCTATCTATTTTATATTTTCTATCATTTATGTATCAATTTGTAAGTTTTTGTTTTATTTCTTGAGTTCATATTCAAATTGTGATGATAAAAAATAAATAATAATATGTTAGAATTATTAAGATTGAGTGGGTCAAATTAGGTGGGTCATGACCCAACTCAAATTTTTACCCATTTGAACCCAACATGTTTGAGCCCAATGTAAGTTTTCAAAGGTCATAATCTAACCCAATTTCTATCCTAACTCATTTTAATATTCTCAATTTCAACCCAACTCACCCATTTGACACCCCTAGAATAATCCAACTTTAGGCCAAAAGCCTAAGTTGTGGGTATGGTATATCTAACGCAAAAGTCAGTTGTGATAAGCTGTCCCATGATGGAAGAGCTTGGAACTTAGTTGGTTATGAGTACATCTTGTTACCTAGCTTGGAATTTGTATTAAAAAGGGAGCGACTGCCTTCTTAAGGTTGATAAGATGAGAAGAATTGAATGTTAAGCTTAGGCCAACTTTGATATGGTATATACGTGTTGAATGATAGTTCGAATCAAGGTCATACACCAAGAAGGCTAGTCACTATCCCATAATGCTACCTTACCTTGCACTCAGCCATGTTACAAGCCTAAAAAAGTATGTGATCTTTCCTAAGTATTAATCAAAAAATAAGGGCACGTTTATGAGCCGATTTGGGCATGTTTTTCTTCTTTCGGGAGTGTGACTGTTGTATGGTTCTTGATCTTTATATTGCATTGCCTTGTGAGAAGTGCATCTTCTTCGATATGAGGACAATCGAGCACAATTGTTTATCATAGTTTTGCCTTTTGATAAGCCTTTATGTGTGAAAGCTCCGAAAGGTACGTTATAGTCATTCTTTGAAGCTCGAAGTACGCATGTAGAGGTTAAATGGTGAATGGATGTTATACCTTGGAAAATTGAGTGTCGGTTAGTACAGTTCCTAGACATGATCTTTGAACTAGTTGACATCTGATTTACTCGTGGAAAAGTAAAGATTTAAGTTGGAGGTATTAATGAGAGGTGAATTTGCACTTATCTAAGACTTGAATTTTGCATAAAAAGTGTCCTTGATGCCCTAGTTTTTGCAATAAACTGATATAAATTGTTGTTTTACAACAAGATAAACATTGAGGAGCACTTGAAATACAAACATGCAAAAAGAGGTCAAAATGAGCAAACAATGAAGTATAAGGCACTGAGCATCGTAAAAGGGTACTTAGCGAGCAGCCAAAGTATCCTAGACATTGTCCAAAGATCACCCAACAAGAAGCAAGTCAATTGGAGAAAAGGCGAGCTATAGTAAGGATTTGGCGAGTCACCAACTTTGTTGTTGAGCTCGACTTAACTCGCATAATAGGACATCCTAAAGTCACTAGTTAAAGGGCAAACTAAAGCTCCAAAAGGCGTATTACCAACCAGGATGGAAAGCTCGACTAAGCTTGTGAAGGTTAAAGGGCAAACTATAGCTCCAAAAGGCGTATTGCCAACCAGGATGGAAAGCTCGACTAAGCTTGTTAAAGTTCAACATCAAGTTCAGTCAAGAGGAGCAATCTGTGATGCTGAAGAAACACTATTCAAATTGCTTACTTGATCGAAAGCTTGACTAGAGTTATTAATTGGAATTTCGATTACGATATTCTGTACTTTTTGTGTAGCCTATAAATAGCTCCGGGTCTGGCATATTTTGGATGGTTAACAATAGAAGGATTGTGTTACAATTTTTGGTAGTGAGTAGTATATTTTGGACAGGGTATAGTTTTTATTAGAGAGTAATTTTTTCTTTTTTTTTTATGTAGAGAGAGTAGGGGACAAAAAATACACCAATCTTTATTGGAGATAAGGGTTTTGTTGAACCTTTATGGATTTCTTCTGAATTTCTTGTGCTTGAAGACTAATTCAATGGAAGACAATCTATTTGGTAAATTACCCATGTTCTATATTATGATTAGTTAAAAACCCCTATACTTCTAGGGAGATAATGTAGACCATTATGTAGTAATTGGTTGTTGAGTGCTTGATTTTTCATGATTCATTGATGAATCCGTATAGGTTTTTTTATTAACCATGTTTTTATACATAGATTGAGGTTTCAAACTTAGTCCTAGTTTAGGAACTTCATGTATTCTTGAGAAAGTTGCATGAAGTGAGGTTAAATAATGAATAGCCAATAATATGTTGAGTTAATGAAATATTCTTGAGATGGGTGGTTTTTTGTAAGGTTAACATCTTATGTATTGACCTCATGGTAGCTTGAGAAAGTTATAGTGGAAAGTTGATCTTGAATTTGGGAGAACATTAATCAAATGTTTGACCTACCTGACCTACCCATGGAGATTCACTATCATTTGAGTATTTTCAAATACCCATGCTAGCTACTACTTCTATGTTTATCTATCTTCCCTAGAAGCTACTTAAACTCTCTTGATTTTTTATTTTACTACTTTTGTTTAGTGATAATTTCCCCTTAAATTTACCTTCAAACTGTTTGTTTTTATGTGTTGTTTGCTAATACTATGAAAGATTAAAATAACAAAGTTATTTCTTGATTTGAACTCTAACCTAATCATTTCTCTATGGGTAGGACCCTGACTCCAAGTTGGGTAAATATACTTTTAAAGATAGTCCACACTTGAACTTGTGAAAAGTGTGTTGACATTTTAAGATCACATACATATCAAAATTAAAGACTTTTAACGTACTGATAACAACATCGGGAGTCTCCTTAATTTGTTGCCTTGCATGGTGCGCATAAAATTGATTTGTATGTTTTCCACCACCTTGGCATGTCCACTTTCCAACCCTTATCCTTAGGCTTAATAACACCTTTATAATCCTTGGCATGATATCTAAGCTTTCCAAACCTATAGCATTCATCAGAACCAGCTAAACACTCACCGCCGTGACATTTTCCACATTTTTTACACTTTGGAATAGCTTGGTCACTGGGAACCCCTTATGACTTGGGGTAGGGTTCCTTTTCCTTGTTGATCCTTGGAGCCTTGTATTTGAAGGGCCATGTTCTAATTTCCTTTGTCAACTATAAAAATTTTCATTGTCTTTATTTTCATACCTTTGGTAAGAAAATCCTCTACCATCAATTCGAGCCCTATTAGACTCTCTAGCTCACTGCCTCAACTTATCATCTTCAATCTGCTCTGCATAGGTCATATGTTAAGAATTGTCCATTTCCTTCATAACTATAGTCATCTTGCACTCCCTAGTTACTAAGTTCGAGATACCAGAAATCGACTTGCTCATTCATGCCCTCAGATCGATAACCATGAAAGGTGCACTTGAGGGCAAACTGTCTTACATTCGTGTTCCCTTGGCGAAGGTTCATGAAATCTTGGATCTTGTCCCCTCTTAGGTCCAATTGATAGAACTAATCTAGGAAGGCTCTCTTGAATACCTTCCACTTAATACGACCTATATCTTCACCTCTCTGTCACCCATAACTTATACCACACTTTGGCAATGCTTTTATATTGGTAGTCCATAAGATCAGCCTTATCATTTGAAGAAACCCCTGTAAATACCACCTAATCTTGTAGGATTCATCAATGAACATTTGAGAATCCTTATCAATTTTAGATCTATGGTATTTCAGGTGGATTCATCCTTATTAAATATCTGATCCTTGTTGCCCTAGTAGGCACTTGAGGAGGAGAAGGAACACTTTGGTAAGTAACAACTTGAGCCAACATTATGATGATATGAAAAACTCCACATTCGTGATCGCTTCATTATCTAGAATTTAAGGGACTAGAAGAGCTTGGCTATCATTTGAGTCAAGCTCTCTTCATGTAAGCGTCTTTCTTTTAGGAATTGCCTGAAAACCACAAATTAATAATTCGTTAGGTGGAAGAAGTCTTAGGAAGCACGACATGAAATCATGAAAGATGGGAAAGTTTGCTAAATTGTCCTGTATCCTCTTATTCATAGTTGTGGCGCACTTCACACCCTGAAGAAGACGCTACTTGAAATGGTATGATAGTATCCCTAGTACACTTCAAAACTTTGTGATATAATACCAAGTTTGTCATAACGAAGGCCAAGCCCTAGGTGTAACACCGCAAATAAGAAACTAAAGAGAATCTTATCCAAGCTTCTTAGTATTCGTTCAAGCATTTCATAGGTAGTGAATAAATAAACATGAGCATAAACTATGGAGAAATGAGACTAAGCAATTTAACATGAATCACTAGCAAAAGTAACAAAGTGGCACCATATATTTGAACATATGTCTAACAACACCTCTAATCTTAGAATAGATGAGGGCTAAGACATGTCCTAAGATCTGCCTCAAATGAAATACAAAATGGAGTCTCAATATCTAAAGTCATAGCAAGCTAGAAAAGCAAATAGGCTTGTCCCGAAAGCATGAAAACTAACCAATAGGTCTTCAATAGCTAATCAAATCAACCACAAGTACAAGAAGGAGAAGCATCACCTGTCCCTACATGGTCAGATAATGTAGGCATAGAGTATGTGTTACTACTTGGAATGTACTAAGTATGTGGATGCAATGCAACAAAGGAAGCTATAGATATCATAATATGCAATTTGCATATCATAAGGTAGGACAAGATTATATGCATAGATAAATGATCAGTGCAACTAAATCATGTTTGAAATAAAATAATAATCATAAAAATCATTTATTTATGGGAACAGACGATAATCGATAATAATATCATATAAGCTTTAACATGAAATCCAATGTAATCCCCTACATTGGAATTGGAGTCTACTTGCTAGCAAGAACTCCTAGAGAGCACAATCAATAGTCAGGGGCTATTTGTGGATCCACTAGCCTAGCCTAATAAGGCAACCTATGGTGACAACATAGTTATAGGCAAGAGGTTGCCACTAGAATTCTCTTCGGTGGATAACCTTAATGTCCACCAAACCAAACCCTACCTCATGTTTTCTCTATGGTAAGTCAAATCCCACAGAATAGTATATAATAACTTCATAGTTATTAATAAATTAATGATAACATTAAGTCATTGAGAATTTACATTCATAAGAGTAGCTCATGAAACCTTGGATTACTCATTACTATAATAATCATCCTTTCACATGTGAACTCATCGTTAGGAGAGAATTATCCTTTCAACAAACATTTATTCATTTGTGTTCCTGCAAGGGATTTCTTTAAAACATAGTAGAATAAGTTTCATAATCCTTTAGTTGAAACCCTTATCATTCAATTCATGGAAGCATAAAATAAAATTAGGTGGGTTAAATTCACTTGGACTTTAAATAATGCAATGCAAGGAGATTAATAATAATATTATAAAACTCATTATTTTGTTTGATTCATAAAACAACTCACCATGAACTTTCAAACCCTAGATAGCTTATAATTAAAGTACCTTATAGATCATTAATTTCTCATAATGAAACATCAATTCGTAGCAAAATACATCACATGACAGTAAGAAAATCATAATACATGCATTTATGGTAATACCATAAAAGCTATTAAATTAACATAGTTTGAAACTAAAATATTGGGTTAAAAATTAATTGGGATTCATGGATGGAAGCAACTCATGAATGAAATCCACATACCTTGAACAAAATTTATAGAAGAACTTGATCTTGAAGGGGGAAATGTTGAAAGCCTAGTTCTTGCCTTCAAAGAGTCTTGAGAGAAATTGGGAGTTGGACTTAGAATAATTTGGGAGAATGATTTGTAATGAAAGGGTTTGGGATAGTTTATGACTGATATGGGTAATTATTGGCGTCAAAATGATGTAGTGTAGAACATATGATGCAAGGAAAGGTAAAAATACCCTTTATTAAAAATTTGTGGGGGGAAATCAGGAGCTGGATCTACGGTCATAGATCAATCTAAAACTCGTAGATGGTGTTTCATCCCAATTACACCCCCAAACTTCAAAACCCTAATACAAAACCATCAATCTATGAACCCTTATTTATGACTCATAGTTCTATTAAGGGGTTGTAGATATCCTTTGTACATGGCCTCTACACTTAGCTAAATCTTTACCCATCATTCCCTATTGATGAGGTCAATTTATGACTCGTACATTAAAGTACAACCGATCCTTTTGGGTCGTAGGACCCTTCATACATCCAATATTAATTTTCCATATTTATCCAAGTTTTTGTCCCATCCATGAGTCCCATTCTCAACTCATATATACAATAATGGGCCATAGATAAGGCTCGTATATCATCATACCACAAACCAGAATTGCATCCATTTTCCATAATTTAACCCTTTCAATATACGAGGTATTACATACTTGGTCCACTAAAGTAGGAACCTTGAAAGTTAGATGAACCTTTGGGCCTCCTAGGCAAAGCCTTGGCCTTCCCAACTTTCTCTACCCCCTAAACCTTTTTAACAAAATTTGTCACCTCATTAATGCTCTTACCTGTAGTAGTCACATGGACAAATAATACGTATAACTTAGAGTTCAAACCTTTGACAAACAATCAGATCTTCTCTTTTTCTGTAGTCACCAATTGGGTGGCATATCTAGACAAGTCATGGAATTTAGTCTCATAAGCAGTAATAGTCATGCTACCTTACTCAAGTACCATGATTGCATCCTTCATGAGATCTGTCAAGGTAAAAGGCACATGTTTCTCTAGAAGTAAGGCATGAAACTAGTTATAAGTGAGTGGTGGCAAGAAAGGAGACATGCATTCCACATAAGCTCTCCAAATCAACTTGAAGTGGGAAAATCACAAAATATACGCCATGCCAATACACAATAACCAAATTTTGTAGCCTCTTATAATAATCTTGAAATTAATAAACATTTGCACTTTTTTACCTTTGAAGACTGGCGGCTTCAACTTCAAGAATTTTGTCAGTATCTTATGCTCTATATAGGACATCACTGGACCAAGAAGTGGGCGAAAAAATAAATCATTACCCATTGCTCCCCCCATAATAAGATCCATAGTAGGAACAAGACAAGTGGTAGGAGCTAGAGAAATTGGAAAAATGGGGATACTTCTAGAATTAACCAACCTAAACAGAAAATTAGTACCTGCAGTACAATGATAAGATCAAAAGGAGGGAGTGCTGCAACCATAATATGGGTGTTCTCTTCTATATTAACATTTCACTCCACCTCTAACCCCGCATTCTCTTAATTCCCTCATTCGGTGCAAGTGGGACCCCTCTAACTACTGCCTTCTTAACTTGGGTTGTGCCCCTAGTGGGTGCTACCCATCCTCAGTTCTTGCCTCTTGTTACGGGCTCATTGGCATGAGCTTCTTGCTTGATACTATTGTAGAACATGTTAACCATTTTGTCACGACCCATGCCTAGGGACTAGACATGATATGATGAATGGGAACCTCAAAGGATCCCAAACAAGCCTCTTAGCATATCAATCGCACATCCTTGGTCACGAAAGAAAATTAAACAATAATAAGAGATATAATAAATAAGGGAAGTAGGACTAAGGTAATTCTTGATATTCATAAAAGCATAAAGAATCAATCTCATAGCATAAATACATTATAATATCCAACAACACCTCTAACATGGAATGGAATGAGCGCCAAGACACTTTTCGGGCTCACCCTCATAATAACAAGTGTTTGACAAGAAGAAGTCTCAAAATAGCAAGAGTAATATAGACAGTATCCTAGAACTTGAGGACTCACTAATGCTTATCTCTGAAGTATTGAACTATCCACGCGGAGGATCGAAAGGATCTCCGATC
>DF358280.1:83359-107546 GCA_000787875.1 Solanum virginianum
GGAGATGGTGCCCTTAGGTACCAAGGTAGATTGTGTGTGCCTTGTGTTGATAGCTTGAAGGAAAAGATTCTTGATGAGGCTCATGGTTCTTCGTATTCAATTTACTCAGGGTCTACTAAAATGTATAGGGATTTGAGAGAAGTGTATTGGTGGAAAGTCATGAAGAGGGACATTACAAAGATTTTTTCAGTTGCCATAGTTGCCAACAAGTCAAAGCCAAACATCAAAGGCTGGGTGGCCTAACCCAAGACATAGAGATTCCTGCTTGGAAGTGGAAAAAGATTAATATGGATTTTGTGGTTAGGTTGCCCAAGACTAGAAAGGGTTTTGGTTCCATATGGGTTGTGATTGATAGTATAACAAAATTGGCTCACTTTCTACCAGTTAAGACTATAATATAGGGCTGAAGAGTATGCTAGGTTGTATATTCATGACTTAGTGAGATTGCATCGGGTTTTTTTATCCATCATATTGGATCGTGGTACACAACTCACTTCAGACTTTTAGAGGTCTTGGAACCAAAGTAAAGCTTAGTACGGCCTTTCACCCTCAAATGAATGGCTAAGCCAAAAGAACTATCCAAACATTTGAGGACATTCTTAGGGCTTATGTATTGGGACTTAAGGGTAGTTGGGATGATCATCTTCCATTGATTAAATTTGCATAAAACAATAGCTATCATTCTAGCATTGGTATGGCTCCTTTTGAAGCTCTCCATGGTAGACGCTATAGATCACCGATTGGGTAGTTTGAGGTTGGTGAGGAGGCTTTATTTGGTTTGGATCTGGTTATTGATGCTATGGAGAAGGTAAGGATGATTAGAGAAAGGTTGAAAACAACCCAAATTCACCAAAAGTCTTATGCCAATGTGAGGAGAGAGGATCTTGAATTCATAGTTGGTGATTGGGTTTATTTGAAGGTTTCACCCATGAAGGGTGTGGTCTGGTTTTATAAGAAGGGCAAGTTGAGCCCTAGATATGTGAGTCCTTATAAGGTAATGAGAAGGATTGGTAAGGTGGCCTATGAGTTGGATATGCCTAGATAAATGGAATTGGTTCATCCGATCTTTCATGTATCTATGTTGAGGAAGTGTATAGGTGATCCCAATGCTATTATACCTCTTGATGTTGTAGGGGTAGTTGAAGACAACTTGACGTATGAAGCAATCCAGTAGATATCTTAGATAAGCAAGTGAAGAGGTTGAGGAACAAGGAAGTTGCTTTTGTCAAGGTCCTTTGAAGGAACCAACAAGTCGAAAGAGCTACTTGGGGGGCTGAAGCGGATATACAAAGCGATACCCTTATCTCTTTTACTCCACTAAAGCCTAAGGTATTGATTTAAGTCCTTTATATGATCTCAAGCCTTAAGTTCATCCCTCATGTCATTGCATACATTCATGTTTAAATTGACAAGTTCATGATGATTTTACACTTATGATAAGATTTTTGAAATGATGTTTATTTAGGAGTCTTAAGTTTAGCCCTCATGTCATTGCATGCATTCACGTTTAAATTGACAAGTTCATGATGATTTTACACTTATGATAAGATTTTTGAAATGATGTTTAACTGCATTGTTGCATCCTTATGTGGGCTGAAAGTGTCTTGTTTGCATCTCTCATATACGTTTCTTTAACATTCAGGGATGAATATTCCCAAAGGAGAGATATTGAAACTATCCCAAAAAGTTCTCAAAAATGTGCCTTTAAAGTGCCCAGAATCGTAATTTTCATATATCTCAAAATCTATGCGTGATATTGAAAATTTGACTTCATATTCTTGTTCAAGAGGTCAAAAGGAGTGGTAGATGTGTCTAGCACTTATTTAATAGCAACCTATCAAAATTCAAAAATCGCAAAATGTGATTCCCAGAGATCATTTCACACCCCTGGCGCAACGCACCAAGGGTGCGCCTCAGTACAAGTTTTGCCCAGTTTTTCTTGTCCGATCCAAGGCCTTTGAGTCTTGGGCCTAAGTGTTCCTCTGAGTGAAAATGCTTATACTTAGAGAGGTAACCCTGAAAACAAAGAGTCAACATATCAAAACTCTTCTACAATGTCTAATTATTAGGGAGGCAACCCCAAAACTAAACCACAACAATAAATAAGTGAAGTCTATGTCTTAAAATAAAGTGGACTAAGATGAAGAAGGAATCCATAGCAGCCTGAACTATGCTCGCTCATCCTTGAATTCTAAAATAAATGATCACTTAACAAAGGTCTATTCATTGCCATTTGAAGATGCATTGTACTCAACAAATAAAAAAGCAAGTGTAGAATTTGTACATAAAATAAAGTGTACATGTAGGATCATGCAGCTACTCCAATAGGTAGGATATAGAAAAGGAACCAAAACACAGTAATCCATACACATACTAACATAATATAATGTTTCACAGTTCATGCACACATATAATTTCAAGTTATCAATTTATTGCAATGTAAGAATAGCCCTCTCAAGGGATCCAAACCCAAGCAAGTACGTGCAAGAACAAGACACCTGATCTAATATAATAAATGTGTCATAATGTGACACCAAATGTACTATAATAGATGTGTTGGAAAGTGACACTTGATCCAATATAATAGATATGCTTGAATGTAACACCCAATATAATATAACAGATGTGACCAAACATGACACCTCCATAAAAACAAGTATGATCACAATCATAATCACATCCACAATAAATAAAGCAATGCTGATATTATTATTTTTTGCCAAATTCATCTTTTCCAATTATAAAGGCTTCAAAGTATGAAAAACTACACAAAATTCAAATGAACGATTAGGAAACTGAACTGTCATTGCCCGTAAGTTATAAATGACTTACGGTCACAATAGAAAAACTCTAACCGATGAAAAGAAGGCAGAAACATGGAAATGAGCTAGAGGGTCATTACAGAATTATATTTTGAATAGCTAGTTACTATTATTATTGGCTAGTGAATTTTTATAAAATTATGTGGATTTGAAAATTTCTGATTGCAAATATTTATTCTAAATGAAATATGAAAATTTTTTATTTATTATAATAGCATCATAGGATATTTGAATATCATGTGTGAATTGTGGTTTACTCATTTAGTAAGATGGTATGAAGTGGGGACAACTTTTGTAATTTTCACGAATCATGGAGTTGTTATGCTTGCTAGAAAAAATACAACTTAGAAAATTATTTGAATGTCCAAATAAAGTTTTAACTTCATATAATTATGTGAAAATCATGTCCAAATGGACCCTAAGTTTACTAAATTAGAATAGGATTTGGACATTAAGATGAAATCTAATATGATTTCCTATCTAGTCAAGGAATTGTATTTATAGTAAAAAATTCTAACTTTTCTCAAGATGATTTAAAATAAATAAGAAAATAAAAGGAAGAAGAATTATCGTGTCATCAATGTATATAGCCCAAAATTAAATGTTGTCATCCAATTTATAAAAAAAGCTATAAAATTTAACTATGGTTAAAAATTAACCATGGTAAGATTTTAATTTTCCCTTACTAATCCTCCTCTCTCAAACTATTAAAAGTCAAAATAAATAGGGCCAGATAAAATGTTGAAAATATATAGGTCGAGTCCATTATAACGGGTGTTAATTAGCCCACTAGGTCACTAGTTTTTCCTCCTCTTCAATCCTTATCCATAGTCTAGGGTTCATGTTTTTCATCCCAGGGATATCTTGGTTGTGGGAACATAGGGATTCAACCATCTTGTGAAGATGTTTAATGACTGGTGATATGAATTTTGGCTGCTATTGCTCCTCTTCCTCATTGGAAAAACTTGTAAATCTATTAAACTTGAAAGAATTTATGAGTGAAATACTAAGCCAAACTTGAAAGTATTACTATAAATTCAGGTAAACAAAGGATTTTATCCTTGTTTTTCATCTCTTTTTTCAAAAAAAATTATGTTTCCTTGCCAAAAAATGCAGATTCCTCTAGAATTTTTTAAAATTCTGAATGAGCAATAGTATGGATAGCTAGAAACTGAATTATTTATTTATTTATTTTTGGTGATAACTAAACAAGCGACTCTCACCTTATGCATTGATCGTTGCTTCCTTTTGCAGGTATACCATTTTAATCAAATGCTTCCATATTTTTTTTATGCATGGCTTCATGTATGCATGAATGTCTGTGATCATGTATTTATAACTGTTGCTTTTTTCTTTTTTAATTTGCATTGATTATATTAGGACTTTGAAATTAGAGAGATTTTTTTTAAAAAAAACTTAAATATGGTTGAATTATTAATGCAAAACAGATACAAGACGGAATAGAGCCCAACCTCCGCCTATGCTTTCTCCCTAGGTTAACCCCACATTTCTGGTTAAGCTCCTGTGGGTTTGCAATGTCAAGGCTACTTGCATCTTCTCCAATCTCTTCTCTAGCAGCTATCAAAAGTAAGTCGCCATTTTCTTTTATTGCTCTTAATCGATCTTGTGGATCTATGAGTTTGACCGGTTTGTGTAAAGTCCAAATAAGACTAAGTGATATTATTTTGAGTAACTTACTCACTTGAGACAAATGTGAATAATAAATTTGCTTATTTGGAGAGTAGTATTGAACAACAACATAGGTAAGAGCAGAAACAAATCAAACCCCCATAAACTATGTAACCAATGTAGTACATGATCGTACTGTTTGTTCAGATGACTCCTCACTTGTCCCCAAAAAGGCTTTTATTATGGATCAATTAACGTAATGGTCCTTTACCCTGTGATGGTATGTGGCAACGACAACACTTCATTGTATCATCACTAGCTCATAACTAATGGTTGTCGATTAGACAAACTTCTCAATGATTAAATAATATTATTTTATTTAGTTACATTTAATTGAGTATATTTGTGAAACATTGAATTATTCTTAACTTTGGATGGATCATTTTGAGTTGAGTATTCATGCAGTTGAGTATGTTCTCTTGTAGCTATTTTACATATTATATATTTTATGTACTGATGTATTTTGACGTTGCATCATTTAATGATGCAGATTTAGGTGTTATAGATCCTCAACCGTTGCTTCGTTGAAGATTGTCCCTCCTCCAACTTTTGGTGAGTGCTTTTGGCCTTCGGAGAGATTTATTTCTGTTAGTATGTTTTCTTTTAGTGGATCTTTTGAGATAGCTACAGGCTAGTATTGGTACCTTTCTATGAATAGTTTAGAGGCCTCATAGACAAAGTTAAAGTAGAGTCAAGTTGATATCTTCAGGGTGGTTTCAAACATTATCCATTGAGATATTGATTTCTTGATGACATTATATTTAAAATATCATGCCTATTACTTATACTTCTGTATTGGTAACCTTTATGTCCACTCGAGTTGATTGTAATGCTTTGAGTTTTTTAATGATTGAGTTAGCCAGGCCAAGGGTTTACTTAAGTCAAATAATGATTTTTGAAAGTCGGTCACGCCTAGAGTATACGCTCAGGGATTGACAACTTTGTTTGTAAGAAAATTGAGGAAGACTTATTTTCTATTCATCATGTTCCGACTCAAGATAAATATGTGAATATCTTCACAAAGGCACTTGGCTCCCCTCAATTTATTTATTTCCATTACATGCCCAATGTCTACACTATCACTGAGCTTGATGGGGGACATTAAGGATAATTAATTGTTGTCATTTTACTATAAATTACTTTACCCTTTGAATGTGAGTTTGCTAGTATTTAGAAGTTTTAATCTCATATAAACTCTATATTATGAATTTCAAGCCTGATGTAATACTCTCCAATTAATAAGAGTCTTTATCAAAGTTTCGTTCTTCAACTTCTAAAATGTTAGTCACTGACTCAAAATCCTATGTTAAACTCTTGCTATAAAGCTGAAACACCTTTGCCATTGGACATGACAAGCTTTGAGCAGTAGATCAAATCATAATGGAGGTGAAGTTTACTTTAGTTCCCAAAGGATAACAAACCATAAATTAAAAATGTAGATAAGTACACAAGAAAAAGTATTAGATACAAATGTGAGTATCAAATACGTTGCATAAAAATTAAAAAAAAAAAAAAACAATGACACAAATATAAAAGTTTTCATAATCTCAATTCTCATTCATCTTGGTTAATCTCATCAAGAATCACAATCAGAGAAACTATAAAAGCAAAATCAATGTTTGCATTCACAGTCACACCAAAATTGTCTTTGCCAAGTAGCATACTTTCAGCAGTGCGTTTTTTGTGCATCTGCAATTACATGTATTTATATATCATTAATACAAACACGTTTAACTTGAAAAAACAATGAATCTTGGCAACTTCAGTAGAATTAGAATTATATATGACACAAGATTTTTCCAACCAACGGTCTTCAATTTTGAAGTCAGCAACTTCTTCTTTAGTGTTAGTAACCAAGAAGACATCTAACTTGGCCTTTATGAATAGGAGTCCAGACTTATTAACCCTAAAAAGCAATTGTTTGGTGTCTGTACTCTCTCCTCTGAACGCTTGCCATCTATTATGAGCACTCAATACCTGAGCAACACATGACATAATATATATTGATGAGCAAAAATATAATAGAACTAGTGTCGCCAAAGTTTAGGAGTTGATTTCTCATATAGTCATTTGGAATAATAATTTTTGATAATTATCATAATTTTTTCAAGTAATATTTATATTTTTTTAAAATAATATAATTTAGTAAAATATTAAAGATAATTTGAATCCTAATTATACTATAATCCAAATTTCTTCTTAATTTGTAGTTTTTTTCCTTTCTTGTTTTTTCTTTTTATTTTTATTCCTTTCGTTTTTCTTAAATTATTCTGTTCATCTTTCATTTTATTTTTTTTAAAAAAACTTAATTTATGACGTTCATATTTATAATAATAATAATTCGAATAAAATATGTAATCACAAAGAAGATTTAAAAGAAATGAAAGATGTGGGGAGTTATTCAAAAGATTTTTCATCTTCTGTGAAAAATACAATAATAGAAAAATGAAATGAACGCTTTAAAAAATATTTAATTTTTTATTTTGTGAAAAAAATATAAATCCTAGAATGAATAAACAAAGCTAATATATATATATATATATATATATATAACAAGGTTAGCTTTGATTATAGATATAAAAATACAATTCTTATGTATTAAAAAAAATGTACAGACGACTACATAGCGAAGAAGAAAGAAATGGATGTATATGCTTGTAGAACAATTAAGAAAAATGATAGTTAGATTGTAGTGGAAGAAGTCAATTAAAAAAAAAAACTTATTTGCCAAAGAGGAAGCGAGAGGGTGAAACGGAGAGAAGCAGTAAAAAAACACAAAAAATAATAAGTGTGTTTTATTTTTTAAAAAATATAAGTAAATAAATATTATAAAGAAATATTTCTTGGTAACCTGCAATAACAAGTCAATATTACGTGATGATGTAAAAATTAGGTACACTGATAATGCACCAAAATTAAACTCATAATTTTTATATCAGGAAATCACTTTTCCTCCTAATTTCAATTTTTCTTGAACAAAGAAAATGACTTTCTGAGTAAATATTATTGATAAGTCACTATTCGAGATATTAACTCTAAAATTCGTCGAGATGGTAAGATGCAAAATAAAATTAATCAATCACTAACACTCAATTATCAGCAAATTGGATGTAGGTTATAAAATCATATATTCATTATACCAGTAACATGCAAAATATTTTGCAAGCGATGTCACTTTTGAATAAACAAATTAGTGTTTTAAGATTTTTTAAAAACAAAAGTAAGTAATATATATTAATTTAATTTTTGTTAACATTAAAAAAATAATAATCAAAGAAAAGAAGTACGAAAAAAAAAAGCTAAACAATAAATAAATAGTCGTTTAATATTATTTGCTAAATAAAAGATAATAGTCCAAACAAGGATACATTTATCAAAATGAAACAGATAGACTATGATCTAACATAAAAACATTAAAAAACTTATTCAAACATAGAAAGATGATAATTCAATTTTTTCCCTTCTTTTAAAAAAAGAAAAAGTAGTCTTATAATTATAACATTAGAACCGAGTGAATATTATATATCTTGCATCTGTAGTTGCGATTCCAATTTCATTTCCTTTCCCTACTTATATTTATGTTATCCTTAAATCATAATGCTGATATAGTTTTTGAAAAGAATAATAGTATTAATGAACTTTTGTTGGAAAGTGACAAGAGGATTGCCATCACCATCTACCAAAACTCAACGTTCACGTAGGCTAAAGACCTTTCTTTTGATAGAAAATACAACATTTTGATTGGCATCAAGGACTATGACCTGCTCAAATACGCTCAGATCAACAGCATATGGAGCACAATATTGTGGACCTATCACATCCACGCGCTCTACATCCATATCTATTTGTGGATCTCTTGTTCCTCTGCAATCAGGAGTTTGGAGATATTAGAAGGGTAGAAGAAACTGAAATCTGTGAACTTCGTTTTATGGCTCTTAATCATACGAGAATAAAGGATACTGTTCAAGTTCGTGTAGAATTTTACAAAATATTCGGATGCTCATTTTAAACCAATTACTTTATTCTTCGGAACTAGTCTCTCAGCATTGTATATATAACCACATTATTATTTTTTTCAAAAAATAAAAAATAGTTAATGTGTACATTTATCTATATTTATGCCTATATCTTACCTTAAAAGAATAAATTTCCTAACTTGTATGTTAAATTACTGTAATATCCCTAACTTAAAACACCCAATTTAGTATATTTTTTATATTTTATTTTATATTATAATTTATTTAGTTATATTATATCATATTATACAAAATAGATACTTTTTTACATTAAATGATTGTGTCTTTCTTGAGTAGTAGATTGGAGATTTTAAGCCTAGGCCAGATTTGGTTGAATTTATAGGCAGGTGAGCTTAAGGAATCCCAGTAATGAATTGAGAGATCGATTGAAGTTTGATTATCCAAGTAAATATCCAAGATAATAAGTAGCTTATACAGCTTTACAGAACTAAAATTGGGAGGCTTTCGGTGTGGGTTTGAACCACTTAGCATTTTATCTTTTGAAATTTAGCCTAAAGTTAACTTTGGTCAACATTTTTAGAAATCGTGCTCGAATGAAAATTCTGATAGCGTAGTTAACTCCCAATATTGAATTTAGTCTAGAATGACCTTTCATTTGGTTCTTGAGGCTTCTATACTCATTGTCGATCCTTAGTAGTTTTGGCTAAAAATGACACTTGATAGTGGGTCCCACCTTTTGTCGAAACTACCTTGTATGGGAATTTTGATTGCACTGTAGAGTTCAGAATGTCAAGTTTGATGAGGTAGCATAGTTTATTTGTACACACAAGATTCTCAATGAATCTCAATCACCCTATAAAAAAATTGACCTTGCCAAAAACCAACTGAAATGCATCAGCTGGTGTAAGGGGGCTTAGCTTGAACTCTGCGTTCGCGAGCCTTAGAGGACACATTTATGGAGGCTTACAGAGTTTTCCTCCGTACTTATGGAGGTCTGAATGGTTCTATTCGATGTTCATGGACCACTTAGGTTGCGTTTGCAGAGGTCATTTGGGTCTGGTCTTTATTTAAAAAAACCAAACACAATTCAATCTCATTCCTTATCTTTAAAAGGCGATTCTTGATCATTATAAGTTAGAATTTAGTGATTCCAAGCATTAATTTGAGAGATTTTTTTACAAAATGCAATAATGTGATCATAAAGTGTTGAAAATGTTCCAATTGAGGTAATTTTTGAGTTTCAGTTGCTTCCCTTGTAGTTCTTGTCATGCCCCGAGAGGGTACCTTCGACGTTGCAGACACTTGAAGAACCATTTCTGTTTTTCCAAGAGAACCACCTAGTTTTATCATTACATCATACTCAAAAAGGAAGAAATACTCAAAGAAAACATCAAATAGATAAATAAATATAATTCTAATAAAATAATCTCCAATGATCAAGTTTGGAAAAGTAAAAGAAATCATCAACCTTTACTCAACGTCTATGAAGCCTCTATCTCTAACATCTAGATCGTACCATGAAATTCCATGGCTACTTGACTCCAAGAAAATAGTAATAACCAATGAAGATGAAAATTAAGACTCCTCCAGATAGCAAGGAGGGCTCACCAACTCTAGATGCAAGGGACTGAACCTCAACGGTGCACCTACTGAAGTCTTCTATTACATATATTTACATCATTAATGATGCAGGTCCAAATAAGCATGATTACATGGAATATACTAGTATGTAAAAAATCTTAAGAAAATAGATAAGGCTTAGACTCAAATCAATCTACTCAGCTCAGGACTCAACTCATCAACTCATGATTCGACTCAGTGATTATGCAAGTTTAAGATTTTGAAAGCATGCTTTAAATTAGACTCAATGTTTTATGCAACTTAGTATAAAAATTTAATATGCTCAGTCAAGTATTTCTTGGATGTTTCTCTAACCAACATAACTCCCACCAACATGGGTTTGGTGATGCATAACGATGCCGACGTCGTTGCCACGTCTATCCTAAACATGCCAAGGTAAAGGATGTCAACCTCTCTCTCTCAAATATAAAGAGAGTGTCTATCTATTAGGACATGAGTAGCTGAGTTAACTACATGACTATCTTACGCTAGCAACGTACATGTGAGGTGTTATCCTCTCACCCGCTCAGTGCTCAATACTCCTTATAAAATGAAATAGGCTCATGCAACCAAACTCAAACTCATCTTTTTGATTCATCTCAAACAACACAACTCAATTTTTCAATACCTTAACAATTTGGATTTTATCATTCATGCATACAAATCAAGACTGACTCATATCATGCAGGACACTGACTCATATGGTCATTCATTCTCATGCCAGACATACTCATCACATAGACATGTAAGGTGCTTATCTCATATGTATGCAAGAACCAAAATATCTATAAACATCCTCATACTCAATCATACACAATTTACTTAACTCAGACAATCACAGTTATAGTCTTAATCCGATCTATGCTAAAAGGTCAAATAGAATGATGCAATTTAGAGTTTATAGTAATGTATGCCAATTTTATATCTAATTACATAAGACCAGTATGTAATTCATCTATTTTTTTGCAATTACACATATAAACTCAAAACAATGCAATTAACTCAAAGATTTGAATCATGGGATCTTCACTACTCAACTCGTATGCATGAACTCGACCATGTAAGGGAAGAGGCACTGGAAGAACTTAGTCCTACGCTTTTAGGAAGCCTTACATACCTAGAAATTGAAAAACAATCAATCCTCTGTCGATACTAACATTTGAACTTGAGACTCTCACTTTCTCCCTTCTCTAGTGCTCTCAAATATTCCTAAGTGTGTATAAAGGGGTAATACACTTAGGGTTATGATATAGGACTTAGATTAAGTCTAAAATGTTATGGGATTTAATTATAACAGATAGGAATAAACAAAAATACCCCTCTTAAAAACTACCGATAGGAACCACGAGACCCCATCTATGGGTTGTGGTTCCATATATGGACCGTAGATGGACTCTCTTAGGTGAGGGTGCCTAAGAATTTGGATACTAGAAATTAACATGGAACTTATGGAACATCTTTTACAATCTGTACTTTGGTTTAGGGGTCGTCTAACAACTCGTAACTTAAGATCCTAAAAAGTTTATTTTTGAACCTACAAGCTACAAAACCTAATCTACAGGCCATGGATTAGTATATGGGTCGTATGTTGTCTCGTGCATGAGCTTCAGACTTTAAAAATTTTCACCAAGTCACTTTGATATCTATGAGACCTTATCTACAATCCGTAGATCACTAAAAAGTTAGGTTGGCATGATTTTGAAAAATAATTACAGATTTTACTGAAACTTAGGACATAAGAACACACCTACGAGTCATTGCCCGAGCTATAAGTTGTCAGGTGTGTCGTAGCTAGAATCAGAGACCAAAAATTCAGAAATATGCTAAGTGGAGGTCCCCTACGAGGCTATCCTATGAGTCGTAAGTCTCATTATGATTCGTATAAGAGGACTCATAGCAGGAATCAGAGAGCCAAAATGTTGGACCAAAAACTACAGACCGATACTACCAGAGGAACATACGAGTCATAGCTCAAGTAATGACTCATACCTATGGTCGTACCAGATTAGTCTAAGATGCTAAAAACCTGACACGAGACCCCGACTACAACTCACAGGTCATCCTATGAGTCTTACCTGCGAGACTTATCAGCTGTCGCTATCTTTTTTGTGTAAATTCTAAGGTTATTTTGTAAATGCTATATATAGTTTAAGTTAGGGTTTAGAAAAAGAGTTCAACTTGGAGACATTTTATCATCATCTTTTGAATCTTTTCTTAGTTTTTAAATTAGTTTACCATCTTTCCTTGGAAAACCTATTTTGGGTATTGCAAATCTTACTTTGTATTCATTGTTGATCAATTAAACTTTCGGGTTACCAACTTGTGGTGCCTACACTCTTCAAGGATTTTGGTAAAACTCTCATTTATGTCTTTTATATGCATGTTTTCTTGTTTTGCCTTAGGCATGAGTAGCTAAGCACCCACAACTTGGGGTTGTGGGAATCATGGGTTATTGATTTGAAATAATCTAGGTTTATTGCATTTCTACGATTGGGGTTTGCATGTATTGTCTATTTCTCTTTATTATGATTGTCGTTTGGTGGTGGCCAACACCAAACACTGCCTACTATCACTAGTTCGACCAAGGTAGTGATGAATAGGAAAAGGAAAGTAGATGATAGGATTTGGTTGATGTTTTCTTGTCTAATTAACCAAACTTGACCAAGTTGACTAGGACAATTGGTAACAGTTAGTTAGCACGTCATGGTGGCCGACCAAGAACCATGGTGAAATTTGACCTTCACCTTCAGAAGAGGGCGTGAAGAACCTAAGTTACCATCCTGCATGCATATTTCTAATTGTAGTTATGTTAC
The DNA here is from genome assembly GCA_000787875.1 of Solanum virginianum. Classification (NCBI taxonomy): domain Eukaryota; kingdom Viridiplantae; phylum Streptophyta; class Magnoliopsida; order Solanales; family Solanaceae; genus Solanum; species Solanum virginianum. The sequence continues at coordinate 96,281 of DF358280.1, forward strand.
TTAGGGTAATCAAGTCAATGAACCATGGTGAACACGATTCCCAAGTTCTCCCTAAAATTAAGCATTTCATCACGTCTCAGTTTAGTGTTTATTCTATTTTGTTTTTGAATCACAACCCCCCCCCCCATTTAGAGATTTCAGTTATTTATGTTTCAAATGATTAGTAGTGGACTCTTGTAGTCAATCCTCGTATTCCCCATGGATTAGTAGTGGACTCTTGTAGTCAATCCCTGTATTCTCTGTGATTTCTAGATTCTCTTGTATTTTACTTTTGTTTTTGTTTTTGTTTTTGTTTTCTATTGTTTCTTTCCAGGACATATATATACAAAAATAAAAATAAATTAAAAGAGATTTGCAGAGTGTCCCTAATCATAACATTAGCCTTCACGTATGCCCATGTACGAGGAGCTATATTATGAGGAGGACATTTGTTTTTCAGCTGAGCAGATGTGGGATTTTCATCCCAACATCTAATGGTCCAATTAAGCCCATTGGCACTAATATCAAAGAAACTGCAATTGGACCTATTGAAGATAATGTGCTTATAGAGATAGCCAGGGTGGTTATTGTAAGGAAAACAGGGGGCTAGACATTGAGCGGAGTATTGGAGATGGTTTCAGAAATGATCCTTATTCACCACCACACCATCATGATGTAGGCACAAGCAACTTCAGAATTAAGGAGATATTTGATTGCCTGTTGAAGAAGGCTGAGACACAGGATGAGAATCCACATGGAATGAGATAAGAAATTAAAAAAATTAATAAAAAATTAGAGTCTCATTCTGTGGCTATTAAATAGCTTCAGCAACAGTTTCGTAAAGTATTGACTCTACTTAAACAACGTCAGAGTGGTACATTGCCTAGTGATACAGTGTAATGTTCTGAGGATAAAGGGCAATGTACGGAGGTTACTAGTGGGTGTGGAAAGAGTTCTATTGATCCTCCTATGTTGGTTGTTGTAGAAGATATTCATGAGGAAATAGTTACGAATAAGGATATGGTTGAAGGAGACGAGTATGGCAAGGATATGGTAAATGATTCAGTTGAAGAGCAAAAAGATTACAAGCCTGTCCCAAGGCATCCTCCTCCTTTCCCTCGAAGACTCAAGAAGAGGGAGGTTGAATGCAATGTTAAGCACTCTCAATTCATATTAATATAACTATCCATCAACACTCTTCTCCTCGAGTTAGTGGAGAGGATACCCACCATACCCTACATAATTAAATACATAGAATTCGCAAGGTCACTATGTGATCTTGGTGCCAGCATAAATTTGAATCCTCTTGCAGTCTACAAGAAGGTTAGATTGGGAGCCTCTACTCCAAATAACATGCAATATCTAGTACTCATTCCCCTCATTCTTATACCACCACCTTTGAGCATTATAGAAAGTTTGAAAAGAAATGAAGGGTCTAGTTTATAAGTTCACGATGGAAGAAAATGCAAAAATTATGTAGGAGCAAGGTTCGAAAAATTAGTGAAGTCTGAGTAACCAAGTCGAATGTGACACCCTATAACTCTATGCTCTTATGTATCAAATTTTCAAGCCCATTTGGTCAGGTTTGGGGTGTATTAGGTTCATGGGAGACTCCTAGTACCTAAACGAGTCCAATACTTCTCTAAGAGTTGAGTTTTGAGTGATGATTCATGCAAGGGTCAACTTTAAAACAAGCATAAATCTTGGTACATTTGGAACTGGGAGGCCCACGACATATCAAATGAAATCCATTTGAGTTATCTTCACAATGCACTTGGTTTCACCTCATTTTGATGTCGAATGAAAGAGTTATGACCGTCTTCATGAGACCCTCCCATGCAGTGAAGACCCACGGGCAGTGTGGCCTTGTACGGGTCATGGGAAATTTTTGGGGCTGGAAAATAGCATTGTGAGGATAAGACTTTGTCCACGACCAGTGGAATCGGTCATATTACTCACCACTGGTCGTGATGAGGGCTTAACCTTCCTAAAAGACCTAAACAAGGTTCCAAAGGATAAAACTCATTACTTTCATCTCAAATACACTCTCAATTCTCTCAAAATCCTCCATCAAGCCCTAATTCAATTTCATGGAAAATCCAAGAACAACATTGGTTTCAAAGATCATTTTCAAGCCTCCATTCTTCCCAATCTCAATTCCAAACAACTCTAGACCTAAGTTTTGTGAGTTTCTTTCATGAGTTTCTTTCACCCATGATACCCAAGCTTCCTTTTCCTAAATTTCATGATTTAAATTTGAGTTAACAAATGGGTTTACTAGTATGAACATGTCTATGAACTATGTTAAAGCTATGTAAAGTTATGATTATTTTGCTATGTTGTGAGCTATATATCTTGGATCTATTGTAAGTTTTGATGAGGGTTTTTGATGTGAATGCCTTGGGGTTATGGCAAGATGGTGATTGATGATTTTAAAATAGATTTACTTGCATGATTTCATCTCTAAATTGCATGGTCTTACACTACCATTTCAACCTGCCAAGTGTTCGATAACATTTTTGGTTATAGTTTATTGAGGAATTGAAGGTTCCAAGCATGAGATATGATATGAATGATGTTATGATGATTAAATGAGCCTATATATATGATTATACTTATATAAAGTATTGCATTAGAGCGTATGATGAATTCTATATAAAGTGTAGAACTCAAACATGCCCAATTCGGGGGGTCTAAGTGCTCGAATAACCTAGTGAAGGGTTTGTACTTCTCCACCTAGTGATGGGTGACATCATCAATAACCTAGATGGGTTTTAGTACTTATAAACTTGGATGGGGGTTAGTACTCATCCACCTAAGTGATAGGGTGGCATAATCACTAACCTAGATGGGGTTTAGTACTCATCAACCTAGATGAGGGTTAGTACTCATCTACCTTGGTAATGGGGAGGCATTATCACCAACCTATATCAGGGTTAGTAGTTATCCACCTAAGTGATGGGATGGCATCATCATTAACCTACCAAAGGGTTGTATATTTAGAAATCTAGCTTGGTTTCTTCTTCACATATGATTCCCTATATAAGCATGAGTTACTTAAGCATGTTTTACTTAAGAATTGATCATACATGAAATATTGAATATTATATCTATTGCATAATATCATGCATTTTGACTATAATGCCTAATTCTTGTTGCATTGCATCCTACATACTTAGAACATTCAAAAGTACTAACACATACTGTATGCCTACATGATGTTACCATATAGGAACCAGAGCTTCATTTGGTCATCATCCTCCTCCACATGGCTATGGTATCCATTCAAGCTAGTCACTGAGTCCTCGTACGAGGGCAATATCTATGTTCTTAAGCTATGTATTAAAGATTACCCTTCTTTTTGGTATATTTTTACTATGAGGGTGAACCCTGTTGCTTGTCTTTGCCCCCGTTAAGTCCTATGTTAGAGGTGTTGTTGGCAAGTTATGTATCATGCTTGAGCTTTGATTTACTTATGATATTCAAGATATTTAAATATGAGTCCCTCCCATAGTCTTAATTCCCTCTTATTTATGTTTCTTATGTTGTTTTGCATTGCTTCCGCGACCAAGGATGTGTAATGATATGCTACAAGGCTTATTTGGGGTTCCTTTAGGTTCCCCATTTGCCGATCACATCTAGGCCCTAAGCTTGGATCATGACAAAGATGGTATCAGTGCACTAGGTTAATAGATCCTCGGAGTCCAACACACCTTGTTAATTAGACTCTTATTCATGATTATGAAGCGCGCCATCACTATGAGTAGGATGCTATGAGACGCTTTAGGAAATGTTACCCTTTTCATATTCTAAGTCATGCTATAGAGTTGAGTTAAGTTTTTCCCCCTAATGATTGTTCTTTGATATGCTCGATCATTCAAAACACTCGAGGAAGAAGGGCCTAAACTCCCGAGGAGCAACCTACAAATGATGAGCTCCAGGATGCTCTCATTATGCTTGCCCATGTTGTGGCCAATCACATCAATCAAGGGGCCTAACCCCCTCATGCTACTACCCCGGGAGCTAAGGCAATAGACTTAATGATGATGAATATTTTCTATGGGTCAAAGGTAGAGGAAGACCCACAAGAGTTTATTGATGATGTCTACAAAATCTTAAATATCATGGGTGTTGGGCCAAATGAAAAGGCGGAGTTGGCGACATACCAACTCAAGGGGGTTGCCCAAATTTGGTATGATCAATAGAAGGGGGAGAAGGGAAATGGTTATGTGATACTTTGGGAGGAGTTCAAATTGGATTTCCTCAATCGGTTTTTCCCTCTTGAGCTTAGGGAAGCAATGTTTGTGGAGTTTTGAACTTGAAACCAGGTGTTATGAGTGTGAGCGAGTATGCCCTCAACTTTAATCAACTTTTAAAGTATGCTCCTCATTTGGTGGCCGATCCTAGATCCAGGATGAATAAATTTGTGATGGAGGTCTCCATTTGGTGAGTGAAGAATGCCACTCTGCTTTACTAATTGGTGACATGGGCTTGTCTCGGTTGATGACATATGCCGAATAAATGAAGGAGAAAAAATTGAGGAAGAGAAGAGATCATGAGGCCAAGAGTGTCCTTTTTGAGGGTAAGTTCCAAAAGGGTGGTGGGTCTTATCATGGCCAAGGGTCTTCTCATGATTCTAGGGTATGCTTTCCTAATGATTCCCTAAGGGCCTGAGATGTTGAAGGTGTGGCTTTGAATGTTGGATGTCCAAAGTGTGGTAAGGATCATAGTGGCCCATGCTTGAGGAGCACTAGCACTTGTTTTAGTTGTGGGGAGATGGGTCACAAAAAGTTTGAATGCCCTCGGTATTGCAATAAAGGTAAAGGTGCTAAAGTTGATAGAGGGGGTTCTCCAAGGCGTAATCATTTCTATGCTTTTCAAGGGAGGTAAGAAGTGCTCGATGTTATTGCAGGTAAGTTGAAGTTTCCTTGGTTTTGATCTGTGTGCATTATTGGGGCTAGTGTTCCATTGTTTCTCTCTTTATTCTCTTTGGTTGCTAGAATGTCCATATGTGTTGATCCATATTCATCTTGCATTAGGTTTTGCCTTGTGACTTGTTAGAGTTGGTGTGGTGGTTTGTGGTGTTATACTTGGCATGGAATAGTTGCATTCATGTTGTGTCTTTATGGAGATTGGTTGATGTATGCATTGGCTATGTTTATGGGTCTGTAGAATAGGGTCTTAAAGCCCTAGCTTTATATGTTTGTGGTGGTCTTTTGTAATGAGGTATTCAATTGTGTAGAGCTTGTGAATTATTCGAGGGTAGTGTTACGAGTCTTGGAGGATGAGAGGTTGTTTACTAAAAGATGATATGAGTGTGCTTTAGTTCTTTTTTGGTAAGGCTAGAATTGTGGTTGGTGCTCTATGTAGGTTGACTATGGGTAGCTTAGCATATGTGGATAATAGTGGCAAAGAGGAGACTAGTGGGGTTCATCTGTTGGCTAGGTTAGAAGTAGGATGAGGGAAGTTAGGAATGATAGTATAGTGTCCTTCGTGATTCCGACATTTCTTAGGTTAAGAGGTCTAGATTAGGCAAGGCCTTGATTCTGCCTTGTTAGAGTTGGAAGTTTTGGGTAAGAAAATGATAGAGTGGAGGTTGTCTCCTAAGGGGGAGATAGTAGTTGTGGTACCAAGTGGACTAGGTGTATTTAAGGTTGGCAATTGATTTGAGGATTGTGAGTCCTTATAAAGCGTAAAGGGAGGTTGGTAAGGTTGGATAAGTTTGGGATTGTCTATGGATTTAGATATAGTTTGTCCGGTTCTTTATACTTCTAGGTAGATAGGATGTGTGGGTGACTCTAGTTCTATAACACTCCTTGAAATTGTGGGTGATGTGGAGGAAAAATTGGCTTAAAGGAAGGTTCCAGTGGAGGTGTTGGATGGATGAGTGGAAAAATTAGTTAATGAGGATATGGTGTTCGTCAAGGCCCCTTTGGAAGAGTTGTCCATTCGTATGTGTTTCTCGAGGAGATGGTGTGGGCATGAAGAAGCAATACCCGTATCTCTTTCATTCTATTCAAGCTTGTGATGACACGTCAAGTCCTTCCTTAAGTCATTGCATGCATTCATGTTCATTTAATAAGATTATGAGAAGTTTCAATGTACATGTTGAACTTTCCTTGGAAATCATGTTTATGTGCATTGTTGCATTCATATTTGGGCTAAAGTCTTCATGATTACTTTCCTTATGTATGTTTCTTTGACATTCGGGGATGAATGTTCCCAAGGGGGAGATATTGTGACACCCCGTAACACTATCCTCTTATGTATCCATGTTTCAAGCCTCATTTGGTCAAGTTTAGGGTGTATTAGGTTCATAGGAGACTCCTAGTACCTAAATGAGTCCAAGACTTCTCTAAGAGTTGAGTTTTGAGCGATGGTTCATGCAAGGGTCAAATTAAAACAAGCATAACTCTTGGAACATTTGGAACTAGATAGCCCACGACATATCAAATGAAATCCCTCTGAGTCAGCTTCGCAACGCACTTGGTTTCACCTCATTCCGATGTCGAATAAAGGAGTCATGACTACTTTCGTGAGACCCTACCATGCAGTGAAGCCCCACGGGCACCCATACGGGCAGTGTAGCCTTGTATGGGTCATGGGAAATGTTTGGGGCTGGAAAAAGACATGGTGAGGCTAAGTCTTGGTCCACGAACAGTGGCATGGGTCATCTGACTCACCATTTGTCGTGAGGAGGGACGTAGAGGTGTTTTAGGAGGCTTGGCTAGGCGTGGGTGGCATTGGAAGCTAAGGCATGGCCCATGACTGCCTGGTACGGCTCATGTAAAGGGATACGGGCAATGGCACATGGCAGTGTGCTGGCCTGCAACATTTTCTTGTCTAAGTAAGGTGGGACAGACCAATAAACGGTCCGTGTAACACTACACGGTCCATGAAAGTGGCCATCAAAGTGAAGTCAATGCTAACATTTTATCAAGTCTGCCAATTCCATTTTTCTATCTAAGTCTTGTCCCACGGGAACTCCCCACGACCTGTGGACTGCCACACGAACAGTGAAGTCTCCAGTGAGACGACACTTTGCCAATTTTTCCATCCATTCAATAATGGCATTTTCATAAATGCTAATCACTCTAATGCCCTTTTTAGACTTACAATGCTATCTTAACCTTCCTAAAAGTGCACTATATATCTTTGATGTATTGTAATTTTTGATGAGAGGTTTTCATGTGAATGTCTTGGGGGGGGGGGTTCAAGGTATTGATTGATGGTTTTATAATAGATTTTCTTGCATGATTTCATCTCTAAATTGCATAGCCTTTTACCCCCATTACACACCCCCAAAGTGTTTGATAAAATGTCCGGTTATGGTTTCTTGAGGAATTGGAGGTCCAAAGCATGTCTTATGTTATGAATGATGTTATGATGATGAAACAAGAGTGTCTATATGATGTTATGATGATGATAAAAGGAAAGTATGTATGTGATATCTCTTTATATAGTGTTGGATTGACCATAGCCAATTGAGAGGTATGCCTCAATCACCATGAGAGATAGGGTGTGACCATCCTCTAACCTATCAAGGGGTTTGTACCTTGGTAACCTATCAAAGGGTCTATACCTAGGTACCAGAGTGATAGGGAGGCATCATCACTAACCTATCGAAGGGTTATACCTTGGTAACCTATCAAGGGGTTTATACCTTAGCACCAGGGTGATGGAGTGGCATCATCACTAGCCTGTCAAGGGGTTTGTACCTTGGTAACCTATCAAGGGGTTTGTACCTTCGCACCTAGGTGATAGGGCGGCATCATCACTAACCTATCAAGGGTTTGTACCTTGGCACCTAGGCGACGGGACGGCATCATCACCAACCTACTAAGTAGTTTGTACTTTGGAAATCTATATTAGTATTTTTTAGACATATGATATCCTACATAAGCATGAGTTACTTAAGCATGTTTTACTTAAGCATTAATCATACATGTAACATTGTTGTATTATGCCCATTGCCTATTGTTATGCATTTTGATTATGATGTCTATCTCTTGTAGCATTGCATCCTATATACTTAGTATATTCAAACGTACTAATACATACTCTATGCCTACATGATATTATCATGTAAGACCCAGAGCTCTATTCGGTAATCATCCTCCTCTATGTGGCTAGCGATATCCATTCACGCTAGTTGGTAGGTCCTCATGTGCAAGGGCAATATCTATGTTCTTAAGCTATGTATTAAAGACTATCCTTCTTTTTGGTATACTTTTACTATGAGGGCGAGCCCAGTTGCTTGTCTTTGCCCCCATTAAGTCCTATGTTAGAGGTGTTGTTGGGCAAGTTATGTATTATGCATGATGTTTAATTTACTTATGATATTCAAGCTATTTAAATATGTCTCTCCCATAGTCTTAATTCCCCTTATTTATGTTTCTTACATTGCTTCTGTGACCAAGGATGTGTAATGATATGCTACTAGGCTTGTTAGGGATTCCTTTGGGTTCCCCATTCGCTGGTCACATATAGGCCCTAGGCTTGGGTCGTGACATATACTTAGCCCTATTTCACCTTAATATCATACAAGACATTCCCCAATATTCTCTCAAACATTTTGACAAATATTTCACTTAAAATTCAAGTGTCAAATCTCATTTTAGATCTAAGGATTGCATTCAAGCTTCAAGTCTCCATTCAAATCTTCTCCAAGAAAATCCCCAAAGTTAAGGTATATGGGTGTCAACCATTGGGTACTTTCACCCATGGTGCCCAAACTTCCTTTTTTCTTATATTGCAGGCTTTTAAGCTGATTTACTTATGGGTCTTACTTGTTATGAATTTGACTATGAACTATTTTGGGGTTTCATAAAAGTGTGACTGTTTAAGCATATTTTTAGCTATGTATCTATGATTTATCTTGAGATTTGATGAAGGGTTTTGATGTATATATCATGACGGTATTGTCAAGTGTTGGTGGGTTGATTTACTTCAAGTTTTCTTGCATAATTTCACTCTTGAATTGCATGGCTTTATACTAGCATTACACATCCACCAAGTGTTTGATAAAATGTCCGGTTTAGGATTTTTGAGTTATTGTTATTCAATTGCATGATTTATGATCGAAGTAACTTTATGATAATTAAAGTAATGTATTTATGTGTTGTTTTCTTGAAAACTATCTATCGTGTTGCAATTTGACCAATCACCTAGTTGAGGAGGTAATGCCTCAATCACCATGGATTGTAGGGTGAGAAAATCGTCAACCAATTGAGAGGTTGACACCTCAATCACCATGGGTGATAGGGCGATACAACCATCAACCAATTGATAGGTTGACACCTCAATCACCATAGGCGGTAGGGTGATACAACTGCCAACCGATTGAGAGGTTGATACATCATCACCATGGATTGTAGGGTGAGACAACCATCAACTAATGAAGGGGTTGATACCACAATCAACATGGATAGTAGGGTGTAACAATCCATCGTAATGTTGGTCTCTTCTTACAAATGTATTATTTTCTATATAAGCATGTTTTACTTCAAGCATCATTCATATATATCATATTGATATTATGCTAGCTGTTGTTTCTGATAGTGCATTTTGCCTATATTACCTATCCCTTTTTGCATTGTATCCTACATACTTAGATCATTTAAATGTACTAACGCATACTCTATGCCTGCATGATGTTAACATGTAGGAACTGGAGCCTTACTTGATCATCATCCTCCTCTACGTGGCTAGGCTAATTTCTCTAAGAGTAAGTTGGTGAGTCCTCAACTCCGAGGACATATTTCTCTTAATTTATGCTATATATTGACTCTTCTTATGTTGGAAGCTTATGATTATAAGGGTGACCTCAGAGATTGTCTTGGCCCCGCTCTTATCTATGTATTAGAGGTGTTGTTGGAACCTTATAACATGTTAATGCAATATATTGGCTTGTTATGTTTCTATCGTATCAAGGATATCCCTTAGCCCCGCATTCTCTTTTTACTATCTCTTATTGTTGTTTTATTGCTTTCGTAACCTAGGATGTGTAATGATATGCTAAGAGGCTTGTTTGGAGTCCCTTCGGCTTCATAATCACCATGTCACATCTAGGCCTTAGGTCCTAGTCGTGATAGGCTAGGAAGTCATTGATTATGAAGGATCCTGAGCATCTGACCACACTATTGAGATGGGCGGCCAGTCATATTCTAGAGCAAGGTATGGAGCCTACTTGGGTCACAACCATATGGAGCTGATCGTGTAGGATTCACTTAGTTTTCCCGCCAAGTTTTTATAGGCCATTGTTAGATCATGCATCCGGCTAACATTGATGGATAATACACGTACGCTAGAGAGTGCAGTTTTGGTTACCAGTATCTTGGTTAGCTATGACATTGATTGGGCCTGACTCATCACCGAGCAGATACATCAGTCAGCACTGAAGAGGACAACCTCCATCCTATTTTCAAGTTTTGATCTACAGGCTCTATGTCAAGTCTACGGTGGAGATTTTGCACCAACTGGATCAGTTAGGTCAGGCCCAGCATACTTTGGAGCCCAGGCTGATAATGGCTGATAAAAACCCACTGGCATTCTGGCGAGCACAATCTCTACCTCCGCTAGAGATATTTGCTTCAGTGCCACCGCCTGAGGATTCCGAGGTTGACACCCCCACCGCAGCTATTACTATTGAGAAGTAGTGTAGATGAGAAGATGGGGCCTACTATTGCTGCTACCATACTAGAGACCACTAATTTGGAGACTCCTATAGTGGGCATGGTCTATGTATCCACCATTTCCATTTAGGCCATAGCATAGACATTATTACATGCTGAGTCAAAGTTGACTCAACTTATTCAGCAGCTTAGGCCATGGGTCCAACAGGGTATTGCAGACTCAGAGAAATGGAGCTGGGCATTCACCATTGCTACTATTCAGCATTATGTTTTTGTAGTCCATGCTTACATCAATGCCTTTGAGGAGCAAGTACATAAGAGATTGGCTAGGGCCCGACCTTCAGATTTATCATCCCTACAGTCGGAGATCCCGCAGCTTTGGGTTTGATTTATTTACCTCTAATGAGCCTACCGATTCTTCCTTAGGAATAGACATTGCCTGGATAAGGATCCAGAGGCCAGACATGTACATACAATGGGGTTACAAGAGAGAGATCTCCACAGCGTCTTGAGAGAGTCGAGGCGTAAAGCAGTGATCAAATGAGCTCGGAAGGAGGATCAGTTTAGGGGTATTGGCCCTTCAAGACAGAGTACCATAGTTGATGAGACTATTCCACAGGAGAGGTTTGGCTTGGCTCAGCCCAAGACCGGTC
>DF358279.1:0-18963 GCA_000787875.1 Solanum virginianum
TCGTGTGAGTATGTATGGGTTGTGTAGTGTTTAGTTGGAATTATGAATTGATGCCTAGTTAGTATATCATGATCATTGAAGGGTGAAGGATGATTGAGAATCATCTATATGTGTATGTTGGTGTGGTAGCCGAATTTGTGAATATTGTTAAGATAATGAAAAAGAGAGCTATTATTGATGTTGCTAGGTTGTTGTTTTGGTTGTTGTTGATTAATTGGGCCGAGTTGAATTCTCGGGGTAGCCTATTTTCAAGGGAAATGCTACCAAAATTTTTGTAGAATTAAGGGCAAAATTGGAATTTAATGCCCAAAAAGTCTTTTGCTAATTGTTTGGCATTTTATGGCTTTTTGTAGACCTTGGGCAGTCCGAAGCATAAGTTGGATTTAGCTTGCATTGGATTATATTGGAGAGCATTTGAGGTATTTAGAGCTACTTTCCTTTTTGGCATGCCTTAGTTAAAAGAGGCTATGATACGAGCCTCGAGGAAGCACTATTCTTGTGATTCGAGCATGTTTATGATCCGTATTTCTTCCTTAGTATTCTTGTGTTAATATGTCATCATATTTATCCTTATGTCTTTGGGATTTATAAGTTGCAAAGGGTATGTGAAAGCTGAATATTGTTTTAAAGAACTTATTCTTTAACGATTCTAAAACTATAAATGCCCATAACTTTTATAGGGAAGCTCGGATTGCTTTGAAATTCTTTTAGGAGTTTGTATGATCTAGGATGAGTATGTTCTTCATTAGCTTGGCTAGTTTGGGTCTCCACCTGTCCGTGTGTCCCTCGACACCCTTTATGTAATTTCGGTAACTTTTGAAAGAATGTGTAATAATTGTCTTTCCGATTTCAAATATGGCTACTTTACTTATCTTTTGGATTTATGACAATGATTTTATGCATATGATTACTCACTACTCCGCTCATGCCTACTATAATATTGCTCTTCGGTTTCTGAGCCAGTTGATTGTCATGTCCATTATGATATACCCCGGTGTTATACTGTATTTGGGTGAGTGCAGGGATGGCGATACGTAACGCCTGGCTCACATGGATTTTCTACTGTGTTTGGGTGAGTACAGGGACGGCGATACGTAATGCCAGGCTTACTTATGCTATTTCTGTGTTGTGATATATGACTAGAATTAAGAGATTTGAGACTTTCTGGTGTTATGCTGTGTTATGGCACCATTGACAGGCGGACAACCATATTTCCTGTGTCCTATGCATGATTTGTATTTTGAAAGTAAACATGTTAATATTTTTGGATATGCATTTGCCTTTCATACTTTTGTTTCGATTATTACTCAAATTTATATTCTGTACATTTTGCTTGCATACTCGGTACGTATTTCATATTTACCCCCTTCTTTGGGGGCTGCGTTTCATGCCCGCAAGTACCGACATATAGTTTGGTGATCACCAGCTTAGGACACCCTTCTGCTGTTTGGAGTGCTCCCCCTTTTTCGGAGCCCACTTTTGGTATACACTCATTCATTATTTTGCATATATTTATTCGAGGGTACAGCAGGGCCCTGTCCCGTCCTATGATTCTGTTAGTATGTTTAAAGGTTTGTGGACATATATGTGTGGGTTGTGCCCAGTCTGTTTGATTAGACTTGCATGATGTGTATGTTGGGCGGCTGTACCCACCATGGCGGCCTTGTCGGCCAGTATATGTATATATGTTGTTTTGTTGACTCTGTATGGTCTCTGTTGGTATCTTTTGATGTGTATGGTTATTTTGGGATAGTCTGTAAAACAAAGGAAGCTCTATCGAATTTTTTTTAAAATTATAAGTCATCTATTTGTAACTCGGCTTTGTGATGATGTTTGGGTGCCCAATCCGGGCACTAGTCATGGCCCACGGGGTTGGGTCGTGACAAACTCTAGATCATGGGTAGGGTAATTCCTTTCATGTACTTTGAGTTGCCTAGAAGCGTAGGCTATGACCTTACCATTTTGCATTAGCACACAACCCAAACAACCTCTAGATGCATCATAATACATAACAAAACCCTCAACCCCATCCGATAGTGACTATATAGGAGCGGACACAAGCCTATTTTTCAATGTTTGGAAGCTATTTGCACATTTATTAGTCCACACAAACTTAACCTTCCTTTGAACAAATTTTGTCATAGGAGAAGCAATGGAGGAGAACCCATTCACAAACCTTCTATATCTTTGCAACACAACACTCAAATGACCTTTATGCTCCTCCCTACTATGTGAATAGGTCAATGTATCATCACTAAAGACCACGACAGCGGAATCAAGGTAGGGTTTGAACACCCTATTCATTAGGTCCATAAAGATGGCCGATGAATTAGTTAACCCAAAGGACATCACCATAAACTCATAATGCCCATATCTTGTTCGGAAAGCTATCTTGGGAATATCACACTCCCTCAACCTCACTTGATAATACCCGGTCCGAAGGTCAATCTTAGAGAAGAAGCTAGCCCCTTGCAATTGGTCAAACAAATCATCAATTCTAGGAAGAGGATATCTATTCTTTATAGTGACCCTATTGTGTTGCCGGTAATCAATGCACATCCTAAGTGACCAATCCTTCTTTTTCACAAACAACACCAGAGCATCCCAAGGTGATTGACTAGGTCTAATAAATCCCTTTTCCAACAAATCATCTAACTGCTCTTTTAACTCCTTCAACTCCACTGGGGCCATATGGTATGGGAGAATGGAGATAGGTTGAGTATCAGGAAGAAGATCTATACCAAAGTCTATCTCCTTTTCGGGGAGATCATTTGGGAAGACATCAAGAAAATCATTTACAATATGGACTGACTCAATGGAAGGGACCTTGGACTCCACATCTTTAACCCTCACAAGATGATAAAAACACCCCCTAGAAATCAACTTATGGGCTATAATGCATGGAATGAATCTACCCTTGACCATCACATCTTGACTTTCCCACTCAAGGACAGGTTCATTAGGAAATTGGAACTTGACCCGATAGGTTCTACAATCAATAGAAGCATAGTAGGCATGTAACTAATCTATCCCAAGAATGACATCAAAGTCTACCATATCTAATTCAACAAGATCATAAGGCAATAAGTTATTCAAAATGCAACTAGGACAACTCCTATAAACTTTTATAGCAACAATAAAGGCACCAATAAGAGTGGAAACTTCATATGACTCATGTAACAACTTAGGAATAATATGGAACTTTTTAATCACAAAAGGAGTAACAAAGGAAAGAGTGGCACCCGGATCAATCAAAGCATGCACATCAAAGTCAAATATTTTTAACATACCGATAACAACATCGGAGACCTCACCAACCCCTTGCCTTCTATGTAGAGCATAAAATAGATTGTGCCTTGGGGCACCACCTTGAGGACCACCTCTCTCTAATGGGACTTCATTAGCACCCCGGACCTTGCCACGGTTTCTTGAAAAATCTACCTTCTTGTGACCATGCTCTGCACATTCATAGCATGTATTAGAACCCCTCAAACATGGGGCCCTATGATTCTTTCCACTTCTAGGACACACTTCATTAGGAGCCATTCCACCCACATCTTGAGGCATAGGGAAGTCATTAGCAAACCTCCTATTAGTAGCATGAGGAGGCCCTTAGACTTGATAGAATCTAGCACCCTTTTGAGACCTACTCTCAAAACATGCCCTCTTGGCCTCATGGCCCTTCCTCTTTCTAAACTTTTCTTCCTCCATTCGCTCGGCATAAGGCATCAACCAAGACAAGTCCACGTCACCAATTAGTAAGGTGGACCGACATTATTCACTCACCAAGTCGGAGACCCCCATCATGAATTTATTCACCCTTGATCTAGCATCGGCTACCAAATAAGGAGCATACTTTGAAAGTTGATTAAACTTGAGGGCATACTCCCTAACACTCATGGCACCTTATTTCAAGTTCATAAACTCTACCAACTTTGCTTCCCTAAGCTCAAGAGGGAAAAATTGAATAAGGAAGGCCAATTTAAACTCCTCCCAAAGCACAACATTACCAATCCCCTTCTCACTCTTTCATTGCTTATACCAAATTTAGGCTACCCCTTCGAGTTGGTATGCCGCCAACTCCGCCTTTTCATTTGGCCCAACACCCATGATATTCAAGATTTTTAGACCTCATTAATAAACTCTTGTGGATCTTCATCCACCTTTGGCCCATGGAAAACTAGAGGATTCATCCTCATAAAGTCTCTTACCCTAACTCTCGGGGTAGTAATATGAGGGGCTTGGGCCCCTTATTGGACTTGGTTGACCACCACTTGGGCAAGCATAGTAAGAGTATCCCAGAGCTAACAATTGGTAGGTTGCTCCTCGGGAGTTTGGCCCATCTTCCTCTAGTGTTTGGCATGATCTAGCATAAAAAAGAACAATCATTAGGGGTAAAAACTCACTACACCTATATTGCATGACATAGAATATGAAGAAAGGAAACATTTTCTAAAATACCTCATAGCCTCCTACTCATAGTCATGGCACGCTTCATATCTATAAATAGGACTCTAATTGATGCGGTGTATTAGACTCCGAGGATCTATCAACCTAGTGCTCTTATACCAAATTTTTCACGACCCAAGCCTAGGGCCTAGATGTGGCACGATGAATGGGAAACCCGAAGGAACCCCAATCAAGCCTCCCAACTTATCATTACACATCATTGGTCATGGAAGCATGTAAAGTACACAAAATAAGATTAAGGGGGCAAAGAGGCTAAGGGATAACTTGCAAAACAACATCAATAAGGGCCAAGAAGTCATAGCTTATAACATAGAAACATAACTTGTGCAACAAACACCTTTAAATACATAGATAGAGCAGGGGCCAAGACAAAGTAACCGGGCTCACTCTCATAGTCAAAATAGAATATAAGAAAGTGTTTCAATACATAGATAATAGCAACATAGACTAAGGTCCCTGAAGTAGAGGACTCACCAACTAGCTTTAAGTAGAACCGATCTAGCCACGTGGAGAAGAAGGATGATTAACAGTCCATTCTAGTAAAGTCTTGAGGATCGGTGCAGAGACGTCCATTACTTATCCTTGAGAGCCTATGAAGGCTATTAGGAAACTCTCTTTCATTTTTATATGTTGATATCATGTAGGCAAGATTATGCATTAGTATGTTTGAATGTACTAAGTATGTGAGATAAAGTGCAACAATAGATAGGCGTCATACTCAAAATGCATACATTAGACAATAAACATAGTATAACAATATGACATGTATATTCACTATGTAAGTAAAACATGCTTAAGTAGCTCATGCTTATATCGGATATCATATATGTAGAAGAGACCAAGCTAGAATCCCAAATTTGGTTGGGAGATGCCATTCATATCTGGACACCCTGGTGGCAAAGTACATACCCCTCACATGGTTGATACCATTCACACCTAGACACCCTGGTGGTATGGAGATACCATTCACACCTGGATACCCTGGTGGCAAGGTACATACCCTTAACATGGTTGATGTCATTCACATCTGGACACCTTGGTGGCAAGGTACATAGCCCTCACATGGTTGATCCCATTCACACCTGGACACCCTTGTAGCAAGGTATATACCCCTCACATGGTTATCTGGGATCCTATACCCCCTAGACGAGGCATGGTCTAATGTAACATATTGTATAGAACATATATATTATGTGCATAAGCTCATTTCATCATCCTAACATCAATCATATCTCACACTTTGGACC
This sequence comes from Solanum virginianum, assembly GCA_000787875.1. NCBI lineage: Eukaryota > Viridiplantae > Streptophyta > Magnoliopsida > Solanales > Solanaceae > Solanum > Solanum virginianum. The sequence continues at coordinate 5,718 of DF358279.1, forward strand.
TTTGATTCCTCAAGAAAATATAACGAGCCATTTTATCAAACACTTTGGGGGTGTGTAATGGGGGTAAAAGACCATGCAATTTAGAAATGAAATCATGTAAGAAAATCTATTGTAAAATAATCAATCAACACCTTGTAACACCAAGACATTCACTTTAAAACCCCTCATTAACTCTAATATTAGATCCAAGGTTTAGAACTCAAAACATGCTAAAACAACTACTTTCATGAACTAAAATCATTGTGCAGTAAATTTTTTAATATACAAGACCCACATGTAAAATCAACTTTAAATCATGTAATATTATTAAAAGGAGGCTTAGGCACCATAGGTGGAAGGACATAATGGTTCAACACCACATACCTTGGCTTTGGAGAAGCTCTGGGTGAAGATTGAAGATAATGACTTGAAGCTTGAAGAAAATCCTTAGTTTTGGATGAGGGTTTTGGGACTTGAATTTTGGAGTGAAAATATGGCTAAGTGTTTTTCGTAGTATCGGGAAATGCCTTAGTTTTGGATGAGGGTTTTGGGACTTGAATTTTGGAGTGAAAATATGGCTAAGTGTTTTTGGTAGTATTGGGAAATGTTTTGGATGATATATGGGTGAAATTTGGCTAAGTATAGATAAAAATATGTTTGGGAAAAAATGGGCCCAATACTTAGAATATTTGGACCGCACAAGAAAGCATTGCTAGGGAAAATACACCTCTCTACATCATGGAGAGGACGTAGAGGCAAAATTGTACATGATCGTATCCTCGCCGCGTTACACCAGGGGCGAGGATTGCTCTCTAAAAATTGTCACTAAAAAATTTATAATTGCTAATCTTTCACTCTTAAATCATGGTTAGACCCTATTTCATCTAATTTTGACCCCTTGATCACAAATATGAAGTTGAATTTTTGATATAATGAATGGACTTTAAGATATATGGAAAATAAAATTTTAGGCATTCTGAGGCACATTTTTGGGCAATTTTTGGGGTCATTTCACCTATGAATCATTATGTGTTACAAACTCTTGAGAAATTATGTGTACTATTTTGATGGTTTTCTTCAGAACCCTATGTCCAATGTGTACTTATTTTAGTTGTATTTTGATTTTAGTAATGTTTGATGAAATTGATTGGGCATTTGCTATGGGCCTAAGCTATATTTAATGGGTGTGGTACCTAATCATTGAATAAGATTGTATTTTGTCCCAATTTAATCGTGATGACTTATTGAGAACCTTTCATTAGGATATTGCACTTGAATGCCTGAAATTATAGTTGCAAATGCATGCTTATTGGGTTTGTTTGCCTTGTGGGATGTGGGTGAAGTCTAAGTAACCCACGAATTTGATTGAGCAACTTGAAGTTGCCTGATGATAGAGTGGTTGATGTATGTCTTAAGGGTAAAATCATTGTTTGATCAAATTTGTAACCATGGTGACTATGTTAGGATAAAATGGACCTATGTGCATGGGTGACATTATGTTAGTGGGGTAGTTTGTTAAATTCCCTTTGTTTTGTATAAAATGCTTGAATTTTGACAAGGGAAATAATGGCCTTTCCAATAATTTTTTGCGATGGTCATTGTAATGGTCAACTTTGACTTAGTGATCACCGAGTAGCCATACACAGTTCCTTTTTGTAACTAATTTCTGAGGGTGAGTTCTGTCATATTCTTCAATGGAATTTTTCAATGATGAATTAATTTATTGTAACATCAAATGTGTACATCCTTTGCAAAATGTGATAGTGATTTGAGGTTTGAAAACTATAAGAATGGCAATGGTCTATTTGACCGTCGAATCAGTTAGGCTATTCGCTAAAACTTTTTGGTAGACAAATTGACCTATTTTGCTAAGATTGTTTCTTTGATTCTTATTGTTATGATTTCTTTTGTATAATTGATTCTCACACATATGATTAATTATTTTGAGGATATGAATCTTGGTTCTATTATTTTCCCAAAATTGAATCTTGGTTCTATTATTTTCCCAGATTTCCTCACAAGAGAAAAACAACTTCAGACCTCTCTTTCATTTCCTAGCCTCATCACAGCGTTGTATCGATGAGCCAGAGTTCCATCTTTTGCAAGACTAATGTTAAGGTTACTCCATCAATCTCCACCTGTATCAGGTGTATTGTGGATGAATTTCAGAGAGATAAAGAGGATTTGGCCAAGAATAAGCCGGTGAACACTATGAAAGTTGTTGATTTTGAGACTCTTGAGTTCACCACTACAGTGTTAGAACCAGAGTTGGGTACACATTCTTCCTTTCCCTCATTACCTTTCTCTTCTACACTAGTGTGACAACCTGTAGTGAGGGTCTAGGAGTGACATGGTAAACAGGAACCTAAGAATTTCTAAATAAGCCTCATAGCATCTATTCACATATCATTAATTTGGAAGTGCACATGAAATAGTAAACATATAGTTCTAAAGAACAGGAAAGTAGGACTCACGCTATGGGGATATCATAAGGATAAGGATTGACATGAATTCACATAAGACATAGCACATAATTATTAAGTAATGGGTAAGTATAACTCACTCTATAGGGATAAATCAGGACTTAAGATCTTCCAGGAATTCATATCATAATAATCATAAACAATTTATAATAATGTGTGTCTGATAGATAGTCATAACCATAGTAATAATCTCCCAAATACAACACATAGCATATATCTGTACAAGAGTCTACAAGATGTCCAATAATGTATCTAATCAATAGAATAGGACGGGGGCCAAGTCATGTCCCGAGTTCACCCTCAAAGTAAAGATAGCATAAGCAAAAGCATCATAGGGAAGATAGATGGTGGCTTGTCCTTGGAAGATAGGACTCACCACAACAAGTGTCTCAAATATGATCTAGCCATCAAATGGTGGATGAAGGAAGTCTCAGGTCCATACATGGTTAGATCATGTAGGAAGAAAGTATGTGTTAGTACATTTGAATGTACTAAGTATGGAGGCATACAATGCATATGACTTATCAACGTGCATTCAATGTTATATGGCAAGGGTACCTAATATAGAATGAGATATATAGCAAAGAAAAGTAAACAACAATATGCCATTAAATCCAAGATGCATGAAATGCCATAATGCTCATATATAGTTGGGATGAGACAATAACTGACATCTCAAACTCATTCGAGATATTATATGAATTTGCCCGATGTAGATCTTCCATCGGGATAAGAGAAGAGTACTTGCCAAAGGTAATCTACACTATACCTTATGGCCTAGTCTTTTACATGTGATTGCCACCTTTTTTATGACCCCATCATTTCAGAAGGATTTCCATATCGTATCATATCATATTAATATTTGTAACTATACCTTACAACTCGAACATTTTGATGGTTACCATATACCTATGTTGGAACATAATTCAAGAAAAGGGAGAGGGCCTTTTGGAATAGCCTTGACAACCCCAATCCATTAGTATTAAGTCATCATCCCATAAGAATACTTATACATATACATGCTTTCAAAAAAGGCTCAAGTCATTTCAATGCACACTTGGACTTAAAATCCAAACATTATTCACAATCATTCATACTTGGGCTAAAAAACCAAACCATAATTCAATTCATACTTTTCATGCATAGGAATAGCTCATACACTTATAACATTATGGTGTAAAAACTCAATATGCTCAAAGAGCCAATATCAATAGACATTTATGTGATCACATTCTTATTATAACCAATATGTGGGATTAACTAATCAAATCAATAAACATATATAAGATTATCTCACCAAATCATTTTCAAAAACTATATGTGAGCTCAACTAAAATGCCCCGCATGTGCTTCGAAATGCTCCATAATCGTAATTTCTATATATCTCAAAATTCGTGTATGATTTCAAAAATTCAACTTCATATTCTTTATCAAAGGTAAAATTGAGTGGGATATGTGTATAATTCAAATTTTAGAAGACCCGTAGCAAAGAATAATTTTTTCCAATTTTATCATAATCTAGTGTTTGTCTAAGCCCAGGCCATGATATAGTTGGAGCACAGACTAGTGTAAATGTTGCTTGGCATCTGGTCTGTATCATGCCAGGGGTGCGGACCAGTATATTATTTTCCTTGGGTTTTCTATTTTAGCCAAGGGCATTGGGGTCATAGCCCCATGCCCACATAAAGGTGAAATCACCCATACTTAGCCATTTTTCAACTTTAAAGCTCACAAAACCCTCTCTAAAACCTCTCTAAAGACTCTACCAATTCCCTTATTAAAATCTAAGGATTTCAAGATCAATTTTAGGACTCAAGGACTCATTTCATGCTCTAAGTCTACTTCAAGTTCATTTCAAGGAATTCAAAGTATAAGGTATGTGGGTCTTCATCCATGGATCCTTTCACCTATGGAGCCTAACCTTCCCTTTTCATGAAAATTTCATGTTTTCAAGGTGTATTACCCATGTGTATCTCTTATTATGAAATATGAGCATAAATCATGTTGGGGTTTTGGCAATATTGATTGATTATACATGAATGTCTATTTCAAGCTTGTTCCATGAATTGCTTTAGTTTATTGAGACTATGCATGTTTTAAGCCATGAAACTATGAGGTATTATGAGCTTTTGATGATGTGTTTCAAGGTACCCTACGTGAGGGTTTTACTACATGTTTGTGGGTTGATTTGCATTGAGTTTACTCATATTATTTCACTCTTGAATTGCATGATTTTGAACAAGTATCATGAACCCACCATATGTTTGATAAAATGACATAACAAGAATTCTCAAGTTATTGATAATCTATTACATAATTTACAACTCAAGTGACTTTATGATAATTAAGGGCTTTCAAGCATATATTGATTTCACAAAAAGTATCTATGATGTTGCAAGTTTCAAGTTGAGCCCTAATTCAAGATTTTCTCCTCTCGTGAGCCAATCATGTTAAAGCAATAGATCGTGTATGATTATTATCTACTCTCATGTTCAAGTTATCACACGAATAGAGGTAAAGCATGCTTATGAGATACTCATGTTTTTTATCATAATTTTTACAAGTTATTCAAGTTATGACTATTTTAAGTATTCCGTGAGATTTGACTTAGCACCAATTGAGGCTTAAGATGGGGGCTCGATTCAATGGGTCCTTATAGAAAGTCTTTAGTCTCTAAACTATGTGCCACATAAGATTATATAATATCTCTTTTATGGTTTCTAGTGGATACATCTAGTTACCCCATACCTTATCGGGGGAGGGGGTGACATGCCTCAATCACCTTATTGAGGGGGTGACATGCCTATAATTATTCATATTATCATGTATGATTTACCTTGGTAAGTAGACCACACCTTGTCGAAGGGCTGACATGCCTTGATTACCTTGTCGAGGTGGTGACATGCCTCGATCACCTTATCAAGGGGGTGAAATGCCTTCGATTCCAAGTAGTAGCTTGCTTGTCTATTTCAGTTAAGGTCTCTTCCCTCACAAGTATTATGTATTATGCAAGTTGAATATTTTACAAGTATGTTTTATTACAAGCATTGATCATGCATGCCATGTTGAGATTATATATCCATTGCTTATGACTATGCATTTTGACTATATTAGCTTATGTCTTCATTGCATTGCATCTTGCATACTTAGTACATTTAAATATACTAATGCATACTCTATGCTTAGATGATATTATCATGTTGGAACCTGAGCTCCAACTGATCATGCACCTCCACGTGGCTAGGTCGATTCAAGCTTTGGTGAGTCCTGAATTATTAGGATAATATCTATTTATTTCATGTTATGTTGAGACTCCATCTTACGTTTAATGCTTATTATTATGAGGGTGAGCCCGGGAAGTGTCTTGGCCCCCACTCCATTCCAAGTTAGAGGTGTTGGTAGATATTATGATGTATTATGCTATGAGTTTCACTCCTTTATTGATTTTATGCATATCATGACTTTCATTAGTCCCATTTTCCTTTTTTGTTTATATAACTAGTGATGCTTATTTTGTTACCGCAACTAAAGATGTGTTCTTGATATGCTAAGAGGCTTGTTTGGGGTCCGTTTGGGTTCCCCATTCGCCGTATCATGTCTAGCCCTAGGCTTGGGTCGTTACAAATGAAAAGACGCCAAAAAGTGCCCAAAAATATACCTTAAAAGTGCCCATAATTGTAATTTTCATATATCTCAAAATTCGTGCATGGTATAAAAAATCTAACTTCATATTCTTGTTTAGGGGCCAAAATTGAGTGGGTAATGGGTCTAACTCGGATTTTAGAGCAACTGTAGCATAATTTGATTTTCCCAAGTTTGCACAAAATAGTGGCAATCTAAATTGGTACTATGATGCGCAACCATCACAGAGCAGTGTAAAAATACCCTCTGCGATAGGTCCGCATTGCGGACTAGACGCGGAGATGTGTATTTTGATGCCAATGATTTTTACCTCGGTCCAAGGCTTTTGGGTCTTGGGCCTAAACCTTTGTATGCGTAAAAGTACCTATACTTAGCCATATTTCACCTTCATATCATACAATACATTCCCTAATACTCTCCCAAACACCTATACAAGTATTTCACCCCAAATTTCAAGTCCCAAAACTCATCCGAATCTTAAGGATTTCACTCAAGCTTCAAGTCTCCATTTCAAATCTTAATCAAGAATTCTCCAAAGTCAAAGTATGTGGGTTTCAACCATTAGTTGCTTTCACCCATGGTGTCTAAGCTTCCCTTTTACACAAATTTCATGCTTCTAAGTTGATTTTACCTATGAGTCTTCTATTATGAATTTTAATATGTACTATGTTGAGGTTTTGTAAAAGTTCAACTGTTTTAGTATGTTTTGAGCTATGACTCTTTCATTTATCTTGAGATTTGTTGAAGGATTTTGATGTATATTGTATAATGATGTTACCAAGCATTGGTGGGATGATTTACTTTAAGATTTCTTACATGATTTTACTCTTTAATTGTATGGTTTTACACTAGATTTCTATTACATAACCTATGACTTGTATGACTTTATGATGATGAAAGGATGGTATAAATGTGTAGATTTCATGAAAAGTATCTATTACGTTGGAAGTTGATCAATTTCCTAGTTCGGGAGGTAGTAGGCCCAAACTACCATGTTGGGGGTATGTACTTCAATTGCCTCGCTCGAAAGGTAGTAAACCCATGCAACTATGTTGGCGGTTTGTACCTCAATTTCCTCACTCGGGAGGTAGTAGGCCCATCCAACCATGTTGGTGGGTTTGTACCTCAATTGCCTCACTCGAGAGGTAGTAGGCCCGTGTAACCATGTTGGGGGATTTGTACCTTAATTTCCTTACATGGAGGTAGTAGCCCTGTCAAACTCTGTTGGAGGGTTTGTACCTCATCTGCCTCACTCGGGGGGTGGTAGGCACATGCAACCATATTGGGGGGTTTGTACCTGTTGGAAGGTTTGGACCTTAATTGCCTCGCTTGGAAGGTAGTAGGACCATGCAACCATGTTGAGAGGATTGTAGCTTAATCACCTTGCCAAGGAGGTGGTAGGCCTTGGTTACTGTTGATGGTCTCTTGCTACATATGTAATATCTCCTATGTAAGAATGATTTACTACAAGCATCATTCATGCATACCATATTGCTATATGCTCATTTATTTCCTAAATATATATTTCAAATATGTTTCCTATCTCCTATTGCATTGCATCCTACATACTTAGTACATTCAAACATACTAACGTATACTCTATGCCTACATGATGTTACTATGTAGGGACCGGAGCTCCACTTGATCATCCTTCTCCTCCTTGTGGTTAGTACGATTTCTTTACAAAGCAATTGGTGACTCCTAAATTTTGGGGACAATGTCTTTGACCTTATGCTATGTACAAAGAATCTCTTTCCTTTTTATTGTACGCTTGACTATGAGGGTGATCCTGGTTACTTGTCTTTCCTCCCCCTCCATGTTTTATGTTTAAAGGTGAACCTTGACTCTCTTTGACTCAATGATGTTCTATGAAATGAAAGATGTCCCTTAGCCCCATTTTCCCTCTTTCTACTCTTTTATTGTTACTTTATTACTTCCACGATCAACGATGTGTAATGATATGTTAAGAGGCTTGCTTGAGGTTTCTTAGGGTTCCCCATGAGCCGTGTCACCTCTAGGCCCTAGGTTTGGGTCATGATAAACTTGGTATCAGAGCACTAGGTCATTAATGGTCTTCGACATCCAACACATCATATCAATTAAAGTCTTATTATGGTTGTGTTGTGCACCACGACTATGAGTAAGAGGCTAGACGTTCTAGGAAATATTTTTTCTTCTTCTACTCTATGTCTTACTATAGAAGTTAAGGTAAGGTTATCCCCCTAATGATTGTTCTTTGCTATGCTAGATCATTCCTAACACAAGAGGAAGAAAAACCCATGTACCCGAGGAATAACCGGCTCATGGCGAGCTCTAGGATGCTCTCACCTTACTTGCTCAAGTTGTGGTTAATCAAGTTGACTAAGGGGCCCAAGCCCCTCATACGCCTACTCCAACATCTCGGGTGAGGTACTTTATGAGGATGAATCCATGGAGTTCAATGGTTCTAAAGTGGATAAAGACCCTCCAAAAATTTAGTAATGAGGTATACAACATGTTATCCATTACGAGTGTAGGTCTGAAGAGAAGATAAAGTTGGCGTCTTACCAGCTCAAGGGGTGGCTCAAATATGGTATACAAAGAGGATAAGGTAAACAACAATGTGGTTCTGTGGGCGGAGTTTAAGGCTTTTTTCCTCAATCAATTCTTTCCTCTTGAGCTTAGGGAAGCCAAATTGATGGAGTTCATGAATTTGACACAAGGGTCTATGAGTGTGAGGGAGCATGCCCTCAAGTTCAACCAACTCTCTAAATATGTTCCACACTTGGTTGTCGATTGGAGGTCTAGAATAACTAAGTTCGTGATGATGGTGTGGGGGCATAATGATATGTGTCCAAAATATGGTAAGGGTTATGGTAGCCCATGCTTGAGGGCTCTGAATGCTTGCTATAGTTATGGGGAAGCAGGTCACAAGATGATGAATTGCCCTCATAAATGGAATAAGGGTAAGGATGTTAATCCATAAGGTTGAGATGCCAATGCGATTCCTTTGGGAAGAGGAGGTCAACAAGGTGGTTCCCCAAGGCATAATTAGTTTTATACTTTTGGGAGGCAAGGGGTTGATGAGGTGCTCGATGTTGTCACCAGTATATAAAAAGCTTTTGATTTTGATGTTTATGCATTGATAGACCCGGGTACCACTCATTCTTTTGTTACTCCTCTTATTGCAAAAAAGTTTCACGTTGAGCCTGTATCATTTTGTGAGTCTTATGAGGTGTGTAGTCCTATTGGTGCATCTATTATTGCTAGAAAGGTATATAGAAATTGTCGCATTTGCATCTTGCATAAAATATTGCCTTGTGACCTTATTGAGTTGGAAATGGTGGACTTTGATGTCATTCTTAGGATGGATTGGTTGCATGCCTATTATGCCTCTACTGATTGTAGAACCTATAGGGTCAAATTCCAATTCCCAAATAAACCCATCCTTGAATGGAAGAGTAATGATGTGGTGGTCAAGGGTCGGTTTAACTCTTGTATTAAAGCCCAAAAGTTGATCTGTAAGGGATACCTTTAGCATCTTGTGATGGTTAGGGATATGGAGTCTAAGCCCTTCCTATAGAGTTGGTTCCAGTGGTAAATGAGTTCCTTGATGTCTTTCCTAATGACCTTCCAGTGTTCCCCCTGAAAGGGAAGTAAACTTTGTTATATACCTTCTTCTCGATGTTCAACCCATTTCTATTCCCCCTTACCATTTGGCCCCGATGGAGTTAAAGGAGTTGAAGTAGAAATTGAGGGATGTTTCGGAGAAGGGTTTTATTAGGCCTAGCCAATCTCCTTAGGGTGCACCGGTGTTATTTGTGAAGAAGAAGGATGGGTTTCTTAGAATGTGTGTTGGCTACCGGCAACTTAATAGAGTTACCATCTATAATAAGTATCCCCTACCAATGCTTGATGATTTTTTTGACCAATTTCAAGGAGCTAGCAACTTCTGTAAGATTGATCTTTAGTCCAGGTTCATTTAGTGAAGGTGAGGGAATGTGACATTCCCAAGACAACTTTCTGTACTAGGTATGGGCATTATAAATTTATGGTTATGTCTTTTGGGTTGACCTATGGACCACTATCTTCATAGATCTTATAAATAGGATCTTTAAACCCTACCTTGATTTGTTTGTGGCGGTTTTCATTGATGATATTTTGATCTATTCTCATAGTGAGGAGGAGCACATGCCTCATTTGAGGGTAGCACTACGAAGATTGAGGGAAGAGAAGTTGTATGCTAAATATGAGAAGTGTGAATTTTCATTGCAAGAGGTTGCCTTTCTAGGTCACGTTGTGTCGGGGGATGGTATTAAGGTGACCCTGAAAAGACGGATGTGATTGGAAATCAGCCTAAACCATTTACCACATCAGACATTAGGAGCTTCTTGGGCTTAGCGGGTCACTACCAGAGGTTTGTGAGTGGGTTGTCTTCTATTGCTTCTCCCATGAGTAAGTTGACTCAAAAGAAGGCTAAGTTTGTGTGGACCGATGAGTGTGAAAGGAGTTTCCAAATCTTGAAAGATAAGCTTATCTTTGCTCTTATCTTATCTCTACTGAAAGGGTTGGAAGGGTTTGTTGTGTATTGTGATGCCTCCCCGGTTGGTTTGGGTTGTGTTTTAATGCAAAATAGTGAGGTGATAACTTATGCTTCGAGGCAGCTCAAAGTGTATGAAATGAATTATCCTACTTATGATCTTGAATTGGCCGTTGTGGTTTTTTGCTTTGAAAATTTGGTGTCACTATTTGTATATGGTGCATGTTGATGTGTTCAATGATCATAAGTCTCCAATATGTGTTCACTCAAAAAGATCTTAACTTGAGGCAACAAAGGTGGTTAGAGCTTCTTAAGGATTACGATATAAGTGTGCATTATCATACCAGTAAGGCTAATGTTGTGGCGGATGCTTTGAGTAGGTTATCTGTGGGTAGCCTAGCTCATGTTGATGGTGGGGGCAAAGAGGCGGCTAGGGAGATCCATTGGTTGGCTAGATTAGCGGTTAGGTAGGAAGACGTTTGTAATGGTAGCATTGTGGTTGTTGATGGTTCAAAATCTTCCTTGGTTGATGAGGTAAAAGCAAAGCAAGATCTTGATCCCTCCTTATTAGAACTGAAGGCCTTGGTAAAAGAGGGCAAGGTGGAGGTTTTCTCTCAAGGGGGAGATAGTTCCCTTAGGTACCAAGGTAGGCTGTATGTGCCTTGTGTTGGGGATTTGAGAAAGAAGACTCTTGATGAGGCTCATAATTCTTCCTATTCTATTCACCCCAATTCTATCGAGATGTATAGAGATTTGAGGGATGTATTTTGGTGGGGAGGTATGAAGAAAGACATCACCAAATTTATATCCGGTTGTCATAGTTGCCAACAAGTCAAAGCCGAACACTAAAGGCCGGGGGGCCTAACCTAAGACATAGAGATTCCTGCTTGGAAGTGGGAGGAAATTAATATGGATTTTGTTATTTTGCCTAAGACTAGAAGGGGTTTTGATTCTATTTGGGTTGTGGTTGATAGGACCACAAAGTCGACTCATTTCCTACCGGTTGAGACTACTTATTATCATGCTCGAACATAGAGCCTAGACGTGACCGGTGAATGGGGAACCTGAAGTAACCCCAAACAAGCCTCATAACATATCATTACACATCCTTGGTTGTGGAAGCAATTAAAACGACAATGAGAGATAACCACAAACAAGGGGAATTGGGACTAATGGTAAACTTCCATATCATAACCATCAAGACATAAGAGAGAGAGTTAAGGTTCATAGTATAGATACATATCATGAATAATAACACTTCTACTACTTAGTTAAGAACAGGGGCCAAGACAAACAACCGGGCTCACTCTCAAAGTCAAAGTATACAATAGAGATAGAGGTAACAATACATAACATAAGAACATAGGCCAATGTCCCCAGAACGGAGGACTCACCAACTAATTTGAATTATATCATACTAGCCACGTGGAGGAGGATGATCAATCGGTTCTCCGGTTCCTACATGGTGACATCATATAGGCATAAAGTATACGTTAGTACGTTTGAATGTACTAACTATGTGGGATGCAATGCAACAAAAGATAGGAATCATAGTCAAAATGCATAAAGATAAGCAATAGATAGCATAGTAACAACATGACATAGATGATCAATGCTTAAGTAAAACATACTTACATAGAACATAATATATGTGTAAGAAGAGACCACTAACTATTGGTGGATCGTCACACGCTACCACCCTTAGTGATTGAGGTACAAACCCCGTCAATAGGATTGGTGGATCGTCGCACCCTACCTCCCGTGTTGCCGGAGTACAAACCCCTCACTAGGTTGATGGGTACAAACCCCAAACAAGGTTGATGGATAGTCACACCTTACAACCCGTGGTGTCGGAATACAAACCCCCCAATAGGTTATCAAGGTACGAACCCCTTAATAAGGTTACTAAGCGCGCAACCTCCGAGTAGGGCATGGTCACATTCCAACAGTATATAGGGGAATATCATATATAGTCATTCAACTCATAAGACATGCATTGGACCTTCAATTCTTCAAAAAACCATAACTGAACATTTTATCAAACACTTAGAGGATGTGTAAAGCTAGTATAAAAGCATACAATTCAAGAGTGAAATCATGATAGAAAATTCAATGTAAAACCTTCAATAGATACTGGGTAACATCCTCAAGCAATATACATCAAAACCATTCATAAATTCTCAAATTACATCTTAGATTCATAGCCTGAAACATAGTAAAACAGTCACAATTTCATAAACCCCAATGAGGGTTTTGAGACTTGAATTTTTGAGTGAAAATATGGTTGTGTGCTTTAGGGAGTGTTTGGAAATGTATAGAATGATATAAGGGTGAAATTTTTCTAAGTATAGATAAAAATATGTTTAGGAACACTTAGGCCCAAGATCCAAAAGCCTTGGACCGAGATAGAAATCACTAGCAATAAAATATACAGGTCTGTGATGCGGACCAGTCATGGAGGCCAAATTAACATATGTCAGCGATAGCTGCGCGTCGCAGTGCTATCGCGGATCGTCTCTAGAAATTAAATTTTAGAAATTTGAAATTGTGATTCGATTGCTCTAAAATTGGGGTTATACCCTTTGCCCCTAATTTTAGCCCTCTGAACAAGAATATGAAGTCG
>DF358279.1:19038-29946 GCA_000787875.1 Solanum virginianum
CGGATTTGTGAAATAACAAACAAATTTTGAGATATATGGAATTTAAAATTTTAGGCATTTTGAGGCACGTTTTTAGGCACTTTTTGGGGTCGTTACAGAAAAAGGAACACCATGAAACCTTACCAAGTCATGAATCTACAACCAAGAATAATCTTTAGCCCCATATTTGGTCTTAACTGGTAGAAAATGAGCTGATTTCATCATTGTATCAACCACAATCAAAATATAATCAAAATCCTTTCGAGCCTTGGGCAACCCAACCACAAAAATCCATATTAATCACCTCCAACTTCCAAGTAGGAATCTCTATGTCTTAGGTTGGGCCAACCAACCTCAGATGCTTGGCTTTAACTTGTTGACAACTATGAAAACCGGAAATAAATTTTTCAATGCCTTCTTCATGCTTCCTTACTAATATACATCTCTCAATCCCTATATACTTGATAGAACCGAGGTCCGGATGTCATAGTTGTCAACAAGTTAAAGCTGAGCATCTCTCAATCCTTATACACTTGGTAGAACTGGGGTGCATAGAATAAGAAGAATTACGGGCTTCATCAAGGTTCTTTTCCACCAAGCCATCAACACAAGGTACACACAATCTACCTTGGTACCTAAGGGCACCATCTTCCCCTTGGGAGAAAACCTCCACCTTGCCCTCTTTCACCAAGGTCTTCAATTCTAACAAGGAGGGATCAAGATCTTGCTCTGCTCTTACCTCATCAACCAATGAAGATTTAGAACCATCAATGACAACAACACCACCATTATCAACCTCTTCCAACCTAACCCCCAATCTAGCCAACCGATGCACCTCCCTAGTCACCTCTTTATCACCACCATCAACATATGCTAGGCCTATCCATAGATACCCTATACAAAGCATCCGCCATAACATTAGTCTTACGGGGGCGATAATGCACACTCATATCAAAACCTTAAGAAGTTCTAGCCATCTCCTTGTCTCAAGCTAAGATCCTTCGCATCAACACATATTGGAGACTCTAGTGAACGGTAAACATATCAACATGCACCCATACAACCAATGATGTTGATTTCAAAGCAAATACCATGACGGCCTACTCAAAGTCGTAGGTAGGATAACCCTTCTCATGTATCTCAAACTATTTAACCACAGACTTCCACCTAACCATCTTGCATCAACACATGACCCAAACCAATCCGAGAGACATCACAACATAATAAACCCTTCCACCCCATCCGGTGAGGACAAGATAGGAGCGGAGACAACTTATCCTTCCTTTGGGTCAACTTAGTCATGGGAAAAGCAATATAAGAGAACCTATTCACAAACCTCTGGTGGTAACCCTCTAAGCCCACAAAACTCATAATATCCAAGGGAGTCAAAGGTCTAGGTCACATACATCTCCTTAGAATCAATCTTAATACCATCCTTTGGCACTACATGACCTAGGGAGTTAACCTCCTTTAACCATATTTCACACTTCACATTCTTAGCATACAACTCCTCTTACCCCAAGATTTTCAATGCTACCTCTAAATGATTCACAAGCTCTAAATAAATAAATACTTCATCACTAAAGACCACCACAAACATAACAAGGTAGGGACTAAAGACCTTATTCATGAAACCCACAAACATAGCTGGTGCATAAGCCAACCAAACAATTCCAACATATTCAAAGGCTCACTCCTAGTCTAAAAAGACACTTAGGGATATCACATATCCTCATCATCACTTGGGAACAAAACTTGAAACAAAGATCAAGCTTAGATAAGTGACTAACCCATTCTAGTTGACCAAATAGATTGACTATTCTTAACCATCATATTACAACGTTATGGGTTCTACAATCAAGGGAGACACAATATGCAAGTAGCCAAACCACCTCAAGACCCCCAATCCAACAAACTAAGTTCAACCAAAATCACAAGACAAGACCCTATGCAATAAGAACATGGAGGCAACCCTTAGAGATCAGTTATACCGTAAGACAAGAAATGGAGTAGCCCCTTTGTATCCACTTTACAAGTCCCCACTCAAGGATAAATTTAATAGGGAATCAGAATATGACTTTACGGGCCCTACATTCAATGGGTACACAACACCAGCGCAACTAATCCATCTCAAGCATAGCATCAAAATCTACCACACAAACCCAACAAGTCACAAGGCAAGACCTAATGCAATATGAACATGGAATAACATCCATGAACTTTCAAACAACAATAGGCTTATCAATGAGATAAACACCAAAAAGAATTCTGGACAATCATGAAACCCACTGGCAACCAAATGAATAATGAAAGAAATACTGGCACACTAACCCATCAATACAACACATCAAAACCAAAGGAAATTTCAATATACCGGTAGCAACATTGGCCACCTCACCCCCTACTTGAGCCACTTGATCAACATGACCACCTTTACACTTCCTTAGAAGAAATGGACAGTTTGCTAGCTTGTGACCCACTTTACTATATCCATAACAAGCATTGATCTTCCTCAAGCATGGGCCACCATGGTACTTCCCACACCTTTGCCACTTGGTATTAGTCATCCCACCATCACCTTCTTTACTCTAAGTATGCCTATGAGGACAATCCTTTCTCTTATGTCCCACTTTGCCATAATCGAAACAAGCATTGGTGCCTTTCAAACATGGGCCCTTATGAACTTTATCACATATTGGACACATTGCATCACATCTACCCTTGAAACTTTAGAAATTTTCTCCAACACGGGCCCTCTTGGCCTCACCACCTCTCCTCTTACCATTTGAAGTCTCAAGAGCATCCACTTATTGATCGAGGTGAGTTTCCAAGTTTGCTGTCGCTATGACCACTTCCCATAGAGCATTGCGAATCTCTGCATTAATCATATCACTATGTTAAGCAGCTCAAGACATATCCTGAAATGTAATAGTTAGATTAGTAATAAGCCCTAGGGGACCTAATTCTATTGCCTGAAATAGACCATGAAGGAGTGAAACATTCTCTAGAACGTCTCATAGCCTCCCATTTATAGTTGTGGCACGCTTCATAACCATGAATAAGACTCTAATTGATGTGGTGTATTGGACGCTGAGAGCCTAACAATCTAGTGCTCTGATACCATCTTTGTCACACCTCAAACATAGGGCCTAGACATGACCGGCGAATGAGAAACCCGAAGGAACCCTAAACAAGTCTCATAGCATATCATTACACATCCTTGGTGGCGGAATAAAATTAAAACAACAATGAGAGATAAGCACAAACTCGGGGAATTAAGACTAAGCATAAACTTCTATATCAAAACCATCAAGAAATAAGAGAGAGTCAAGGCTCATAAAATAGATACATATCATGTCCAACAACACCTCTACTACTTAGATAATAGCGGGGGCTTAGACAAACAACCAGGCTCACCTTCAAAGTCAAAGTATATAATATAGGTAGAGTGTAGCATTATATAACAGAAGAACGTAGGCTAATGTCCCTAAAATAAAGGACTCACCAACTAGCTTAAATTTGTGGAGGAGGAGGATAATCAAACAATGCTCTGGTACCTACATGGTGACATCATATAGGCATAGAGTATGCGTTAGTACATTTGAATATACTAATTATGTATGATGCAAAGCAATGAGGTATAGGCATCATAATCAAAATACATAGAGAAAAGCAATAAATAGCATAGTACCAATATGACATATATGATCAATGCTTAAGTAAAACATACTTACACAGAACATAATATATGTGTAAGAAGAGACCACTAACTACTAGTGGATCTTCACACTCTACCACCCTTGGTGATTGAGATACAAAGCCCATCAATAGGTTTGTGAATCTTCGCACCCTACCACCCGTGGTGCCGGAGTACAAACTCACCAATAGGTTGATTGGTACAAACCCCCAAAAAGGTTGATGGATAGTTGCATCCTACCACCTGTAGTACCAATGTATAAACTTCCTAATAGGTTATCAAGGTACAAAACCCTTGACAAGGTTACCTGACGTGCATCTTCCAAGTGAGGCATGATCACATTCTAATATTATATAGGAGAATATTATATATATATATATATATATATATTAATTTCATCATCATATAGTTATTCAACTAATAAGATATGCATTAGACTTTCAATTCCTCAAAAAGCCATAACCAGACATTTTATCAAACACTTAGAGGGTGTGTAGTGCTAGTGTAAAAGCATACAATATAAGAGTGAAATCATGATAGAAAATTTAATTTAAAACTTTTAATAGATACTTAGTAGCATCCTCAAGAAATATACATCAAAATCCTTCATCAATTCTCACATTAGAGCTTAGATTCATAGCCCAAAACATAGTAAAACAGTCACAATTTCATAAACTCCAACATAGTGTGCAATGATTTTCATAATAAATAAGACCCATGAGTAAATCATCTTTAAATCATGCAAATTTAAGTAAATGTAAGCTTGGGTATCATGGGTGAAAGGAACCCACATACTTTAGGTTTAGAGATGAACTTGATGAAGATGTGAGATGGAGACTTGAAGCTTGAGTGCAATCCTTAAGATCCAGAGAGTGTTTTGGCACTTGAATTTTGAGAGGAATATAAGACTAAGTGTTTAAGTTAGTATTGGGGAATGTCTTATCTGATATGAAGGCAAAATATGGCTAAGTATAGGTATTTCTTGTGTGGAAAGACTTAGGCCCAAGACTTAAAAATCTTGGATCGAAACTAAAAACATGCACCAAAAATAAAGCACTGACGCGTCGTGCCAATGTCGCGTATTAGCTATCGAAAATTACAACATGCGATTTTTAGATATTGATACGATTGCTCTAAAATTGGAGTTAGACCCATTTTCTACTTAATTTTGCTCCTTGAAGAAGAATTTAAAGTCTGATTTTTGATATCATGGACGAATTTTGAGATATATGTAAATTACGATTCCGGGCACTTCTGAGGCATATTTTGTGGGACTGAAGACTATGCCAAATTGTACATTCGTGAGTTGGTGAGATGGCATGGGGTACCCTTATCTATCATATCAGATTATGGTGCTCAATTCACTTCACACTTTTGGAGGTCTTTCTAAAGAGGTCTTGGGACCAAGATAAAGCTTAGTATGACCTTCCACCCTTAAATAGATGGCCAAGCTAAAAGAATAATTCAAACTCTTGAGGATATGCTTGGGCTTGTATTTTGGAGTTTAAGGGTAGTTTGGATAATCATCTTCAATTGATTGAGTTTGCTTATAACAATAGCTATCATTCTAGCATTAGTATAGCTCTTTTTGAGGCCCTCTATTGTAGGCATTGTAGGTCACTAGTTGGGTGGTTTAAGATGGGAGAAATTAGCATTGTTGGGTACGGATTTTGTAATGGAGGCTATGGAGAAGGTAAGGTTTATTAGAAAAAGGTTGAAAATAACCCAAAGTCGTCAAAAGTCCTATACTAATATGAGAAGAAGGTAGCTTGAATTTGAAGTTAGTGATTGGGTCTATTTGAAGGTATCACCCATGAAGAGTGTAACTCATTTTTGTAAGAAGGGTAAATTAAGTCCAAGATTTGTAGGTTCTTATAGGATGTTGAGGAGGATTGGTAAGTTGGCCTATGAGTTAGAGTTGCCTAGTGAAATGGAATTGGTTCATCCGATCTTTCATGTGTCTATGTTGAGGAAGTGTGTGGGCGACCTTAATGCTATTGTGCCTTTTGATGTTGTGGGTATTGTTGAAGGCAACTTAACACATGAAGACATTCCAATAGAGATCTTGGATAAATAAGTGAAGAGGTTGAGGAACAAGGATGTTGCTTCCGTTAACGTCCTTTGGAGGAATCAACAAGTCAAAAGTGCTACATAGAGACCAAAGCGAACATGGAAAAGCGATATTGTTGTCTCTTTTATTCTACTCAAGCCTAAAGTACTAACTCTAAGTCCCCTATGTTACTTTAAGACTCATGTTTCAGCCCCTATGTCATTTGCACGCATTCATGTTTATGTTGACAACTTCATGGTGCATTCATGTATTATTCTATTCTATGTTTGCGCTTATTTCATCATGATAACTATTCTCACATACATTTCTTTGACATTCGGGGATAAATGTTCCCAAAGGGGGAGATTGAAACGACTCCAAAAAGTACCCAAAAATGTACCTCGGAAGTCCTCAAAATTGTAATTTCTATATATCTCAGAATTCATGCGTGATATCAAAAATCTGACTTCATATTCTTGGTTTGACGAGAAAATTGAGTAGGATATGGGTCTAAACCCGATTATAGAACAACCGTATCAAAATTTAATTTTCCCAAGTTTGTGCAAAACTATGGTGATCCGCATTAGTATCGTGATGTATAGCAGTCGCGGACCAGATGCGGAGATGTGTATTTTGTTGACAATAATTTTTACCTCGGTACAAGACTTTTGGGTCTTGGGCCTAAGCCTTATCATACGTAAAAATACCTATACTTAGCCATATTTCACCTTCATATCATACAATAAATTCCCCAATACTCTCCTAAACACTTAGACAAATATTTCACCCCAAATTTCAAATCCCAAAATTCATCCGTATCTTAAGAATTTCACTCAAGCTTCATGTCTCCATTTCCAATCTTCATCAAGAATTCTCCAAAGTCAAGGTGTGTGGGTTTCAACCATTGGATCCTTTCACCCATGGTGCCCAAGCTTTCCTTTTACATAAATTTCATGCTTCTAAGTTGATTTTACTAATAAATCTTCTATTATGAATTTGACCATGAACGATGTTGGGGTCTTGTTAAAGTGAGACTATTTTAGCATGTTTAGAGCTATGAATCTTTCATTTATCTTGAGATTTGTTGAAGGATTTTGATGTATATTGTATGATGGGGTTTACCAAGTATTGGTAGGATGATTTACTTTAAGATTTCTTGCATAATTTCACTCTTTAATTGCATGATTTTACACTTGCATTACACACCCACCTAGTGTTTGATAAAATGTTCGGTTTAGGGTTCTTGAGCCATTAATGATCTATTGCATGACCTATGACTTGTATGACTTTATGATTATGAAAGGATGGTATAAATATGTTGATTTTCTGAAAAGTATGTATAGTGTTGGAAGTTGATCAATTTTCTCGTTCGGGAGGTAGTAGGCCCGAACTACCATGTTGGAGGGTATGTACCTCAATTACCTCGCTTGGGAGGTAGTAGGCTCGTGTAACCATGTTGGGGGGTGTGTACCTCAATTACCTTACTCGGGAGGTAATAGGGTCATGCAACCATATTGGGGGATTTGCACCTCAATTGCCTCACTCGGGAGATAGTAGGCCCGTACAACCATATTAGGGGGTTCGTACCTCAATTGCCTCGTTCGAGAGGTAGTAGGCCCATGCAACCATGTTGTGGGGTTTGTACCTCAATCGCCTAGCCAAGGAGGTAGTAGGCCTTGGTTACTATTGATGGTCTCTTCCTACACATGTAATATATCCTATGTAAGCATGATTTACTATAAGCATCATTCATATATGTCATACTGCTATATGATCACTAATTGCCTAAATATGTATTTTGAATATGTTGCCTATCTATTATTGCATTCCATCCTACATACTTAGTACATTCAAATATTCTAACGCATACTCTATGCCTACATGATGTCACCATGTAGGGACCAGAGATCTACTTGATCCTCCTCTTCCTCGTGGCTAGTACGATTTCTCTACAAAGCAAGTGGTGAGTCCTCAACTTTGTGGAAAATGTGTTTGACCTTATGTTATGTATAAAGACTCTTTTTCCTTTTTATTGTATACTTGACTATGAGAGTAAGCCTGATTGCTTATCTTGTGCCCCGCTAAGTTCTATGTTTAGAGGTGTTGTTGGACAAGTTATATAATGATGTTATGAGCCTTGACTCTTTTTTACTCTATGATGTTCTATGATATGAAAGATGTCCCTTAGCCCCATGTTTGCCCATTTCTACTCTTTTATTGTTATTCTATTGCTTCCTTGACCAAGGATATATAATAACATGTTAAGAGGCTTGCTTAAGGTTCCATTGGGGTCCTCATGTACCATGTCACTTCTAGGCCCAAGGCATGGGTCATGATAAAAAACATAGTATCAAAGCACTAGGTTGTTAATGGTCCTTAGAAATCCAATATACTGCATTGATTAGGGTCTTATCCATGGTTTGAAACTGCACCATAACCATGAATGAGAGGCTTTGAGGCATTTTAGGAAATGTTTCACTTCTTCATGATCTATATCGTGCTTTAGGTGTATTATAAGGCTTTTCCCCTAATGAATGCTCTTATTTCTTTTAAATTATGTCGATTCCAAGGGGAAGACTATGGAGAGCTTGTTCACCTAAGGAGCAACTGGCCCCTCCTACTCCTCTAGCCCCTAAAGATAGAGGGGTAGCCCAAGAAGAGTTTTGGGATACCATCTCAATGTTGGCCTATGTTATTAACAACCAAATAAACCAAAGGGCTCAATCCCCTCATGCTCCCACTCCGGCCTCAAGGGTGAGGGATTTCACAAGAATGAACCCACTGGAGTTTCATGGGTCCAAGGCAGATGAGGATCCCCAAGTGTTAATAGATGAGGTATATAAGGTGTTATTTATCATAGGGGTTAATTCGGAGGATATAACATAGTTAGAGACCTACCAACTCAAAGGTATAGCCCA
Organism: Solanum virginianum; assembly: GCA_000787875.1. Classification (NCBI taxonomy): domain Eukaryota; kingdom Viridiplantae; phylum Streptophyta; class Magnoliopsida; order Solanales; family Solanaceae; genus Solanum; species Solanum virginianum. The sequence continues at coordinate 27,683 of DF358279.1, forward strand.
AATTTGGTTCACCCAATGAAAATTAGAGAGATGAGATGATGATGGTATTCCTTAGGAGGAGTTCAAAGCTGTATTTCTCAATAGGTTCTTTCATATTGAGGAAAGAGACACTAAGAAGATGGAGTTTATGAACCTAAACAAGGTTCCATGAATGTTAGAGAGTATGCCCTCAAGTTCAACAAGTTTTCCAAGTATGCTCAACATTTGGTGGTTGACCCTAAAGCTAGAATGAACAAATTTGTGTCGGGAGTTTCCGACTTGGTTAATGAAGAGTGTCATACTACCATGCTATTAAATGATATGATTTGTCCCAACTCATGACATATGCTGAGCAACTAGAGAGGGAAAAGCTTAGAAAAAGAAGAAGTGGTGAGTCCAAGAGGGCTCGATTTGAAGGTGGTTTCCAAGGTTCTAAGGGTGGCCGATATCATCAAGGCCCCAAGTTCCAAGGTCAAGGGTCTTCCAATGCTCCTAATAAAAGATTTACTAATCATAATCCTAGGTTCCAAGGTGGTGGTGGAGTGTCGAACCCTAAGTGCCAAAGATGTGGTAGTGGCGCATGTTTGAGATACTCTAATGCTTGCTATGGTTGTGGTGAAGTGGGTCATAAGGTTATTGATTATCCCCATGCTCAAAACAAAGGTAGAGATGATCGTCCTCAAGGCAAAGGTGCTAATGCCTATCTAAGGGCAAAGGGAGGCCAACAAGGGGGTGCTCTAAGGCAAAATAGGTTCTATGCTCTTAAAGGAAGGCAAAGGGTGGATGATGTGCCCGAAGTCATAACCAGAATGTTAAAAGTTCTTTATTATGATGTCTATCCATTGATAGATCCTGGTGCCACTCTTTCTTTCATTATTACTTTTGTTGCTAAAACGCTTCATGTGAATCCCAAATTATAGCATGAACTTTATGAAGTGTCAACCCCTGTTGTTGAGTTAATTATTGCTAAAATAGTCTATAAAAATTATCCCGTGTTTATATTGTATAAAGTCTTGCCTTGTGATTTTGTTGAATTAGATATGGTGGATTTTGATTAATTCGATTTGATGGATTTTGATATCATTCTTGGGATTGATTGGTTACATGCATAATATGCCTCAATTGATTGTAGAACCCATAAGTTTAAACTCCAATTCCCTAATGAGCCCCTCTTTGAGTGGGGAAGTCATTATGTGGTGGTCAAGAGTAGATTCATTTCTTGTCTTAAGGCCTAAAAGTTGATTTCTAAGGGTTGCCTCTATCATCTTGTGAGGGTTAGTGATGTTGAGTCCAAAGTCCTTCCTATTGAATCGGTTCCGGTGGTCAATAATTTTCTTAGTTTTTTCCTGATGAACTTCTCGGTGTTCCTCCTAAAAGGGAAATAGACTTTGGTATAGACCTCCTTCTCGATACACAACCCATTTCCATTCCTCCTTACTATATGGCCTCGGCAGAATTGAAGGAATTGAAAGATCAATTAAGAGATTTGTTAGAGAACGGTTTCATAAGGCCTAGTAAGTCATCTTGGGGTGCACCAATGTTATTTATGAAGAAAAAGGATGGTTCTCTTAGAATGAACATTGATTACCTGCAACTTAATAGAGTTACCATAAAGAACAAGTACCCTCTACGAAGAATTGATGACTTTTTAATCAACTACAAGGCTAGTGACTTTTCAAAGATTGATCTTCGATCCGGATACCACCAAATGAAGATGGGGGAGTGTGATATTTCTAAGATGGCTTTTTGGACTAGGTATGGGCACTTTGAGTTTATGGTTATGTCATTTGGATTGACTAATGCACTAGCTATATTTATGAATCTCATGAATAGGGTCTTTGAACCCTACCTTGATATATTTGTGGTGTTCTTTATTGATGACATATTGATTTATTCTCGTAGTGAGGAAGAGCATGTGAATCACTTGAGGGTTGTGTTGCAAATTTTAAGAGATAAGAGGTTGTTTACTAAATATAAAAAATGTGTATTTTGGTTGACAAAGGTTACTTTTCTAAGGCATTTGGTGTCGGGTGATGGTATTAAGACGGATCCTAAGAAGAATGAGGTGATAAGAAATAGGCCTAGACCTTTGGCTACGTCAAATATTAGGAGTTTCTTGGGTTTAGCGGGTTACCACCAGAGGATTGTGAATGAATTTTCTTCTATTGCTTCTCCTATGACAAAGTTGACTGAAAAGAAGGTAAAATTAGTCTGGACTAATAAATGCAAAAAGATTTTCAAAACTTTGAAAGATAAGCTTATCTCCTCTCCTATCTTGGCTCTAT
>DF358279.1:30004-41345 GCA_000787875.1 Solanum virginianum
TCTATCTTGGCTCTATCGGAAGGGTTTATGGTATATTGTGATGCCTTAAGCATTAGTTTAGTGTGTATTTTGATGCAAAATGCCATGGTGATAACATATGCCTCTAGACAACTTAGGGTGCATGAGTGAAATTATCCCACCCATTATCTTGAATTGGTAATTGTGGTGTTTGCTTTGAAAATTTGGCGCCACTACTTGTACAGGGTTCTTGTCGATGTGTTTATCGACCAGAAGAGTCTCCAATATGTGTTTACACAAAAAGATCTTAACTTGAGACAAAGAAGGTGGTTAGAGACCCTTAAAGATTATGATATAAGTGTACATTATCATCCTGACAAAGCTAATCTTATGGCCAATGCTCGTAGCATGTCCATGGGTAGTCTAGCTCATATTGATGATGGTGGCAAAGAGGTGGCTAGAGAAGTTAACCAGTTGGCTAGGTTTGGGCTTAGGTTGGATGATGTGGAAAATGGTGGTGTAATAGTTGTTGATGGTTCTAAATCTTCTTTGATTGAGGAAGTAAAGTGAAAACAAGATCTTGACCTGACCTTGCTCGAGTTAAAGAACTTGGTGAAGGATGGTAAAGTGGAGGTTTTATCCTAAGGGGGAGATTGTACCCGTAGGTACTAAGGTAGGCTGAGTGTGCCTAATGTTGATGACTTAAGAGAGTTGATCTTGAAGGAGTCTCATAATTCATCCTATTCTATTCACCCCGATTTCTACAAAAATGTATAGGGATTTTAGGGAGGTGTATAGGTAGGGTGGTATGAAGAGAGATATTGCCAAATTCGTATCCGTATGTCATAATTGCCAACAAGTAAAAGTCGAGTATCAATGTTTGGGAGGCCTAGCCCAAGTCTTAGAAATTCCTACATGGAAGTGGGAAGAGATTAACATGGATTTTGTGGTTGGTTTGCCTAATACTAGGAAACACTTTGACTCTATTTGGGTTATTATGGATAGAATGACAAAGTCAACTCATTTTCTACTAGTCAAACCACTTATGGTGCCTAAGATTATGCAAGTTGTATATTCATGAGTTGGTTAGATTGCATGGGGTGCTCTTGTTTGTTATTTCAGATTGTGGTGCTCAATTTACTTCTTATTTGTGGAGGTCCTTCCAAAGAGTTCTTGGAAACAAGGTTAAGCTTAGCATGGCTTTTCATCCTCAAAAGGATGGCTAAGCTGAAAGGACTGTCCAAACTCTTGAGTATATGCTTAGAGCTTGTGTTTTGGAGTTTAAGGGTAGTTGGGATGAAAATCTTCCACTTATTGAGTTTGCTTACAACAATAGCTACCACTCAAGCATTGGCATAGCTCCCTTTGAAGCTTTATGTGGTAGCATTGTAGATCCCTGGTTGGGTGGTTTGATGTGGGGGAAGATGACATTACTAGGTCTGGATTTGATTATGGAAGCCTTGGAGAAGGTAAGGTTGATAAGGGAGAGATTGAAACAGCCCAAAGTAGACAAAAGTCGTACTCCGATTTGAGAAGAAGAGATCTTAAGTTCAAGGTTGGTTATTGGGTTTACTTGAAAGTCTCACCCATGAAGCGGGTGGTCTGGTTTAGTAAGAAAGGGAAATTGAGCATAAGGTTTATGGGCCCTTGTAGAGTTTTAAGGCGGATTGGTAAGGTTCCTTATGAGTTGGAGTTGCCTATGGAGATGAATATGGTTCAACCAGTCTTGCATGTGTCTATGTTAAGAAAGTGTGTGGGTGACCCAAGTGCTATAGTACCCTTAGAAGTTGTGGGTGTTGTAGAAGATAATTTGACCTATGAGGAGGTCCCGGTGGAGATTTTGGATAGACAAGTGAAGAGATTGAGAAAAAAAGATATAGCATCCGTGAAGGTCCTTTGGAGGAATAAAGTTGAAAGTGCCACATGGAAAGCCGAGGCGGACATAAAAAAGCTATAGACATATTATTTCCACTCTACTCAAGTTGAAGGTAATAATCTAAGTCATCTATATGATTTCAAGTCTTAAGCTTCATCCCTCATGACATTTTTCATACATTCATGTTTATGGTAATAAGTTTATGGTGATTTTTGACATTCATGTTGAGATTTTTAAAATAATGTTTAAACACATTTATTGCATTCATGTCGGGCTGCAATCTTCATAATTTCTTCTCTTATGTATGTTTCTTTGACATTCGAGGATGAATATTCCCAAGGGGGAGATATTGAAATGCCCCACATGTGCTTCGGAATACCACATAATCGTAATTTCTATGTATCTCTAAATCCGTGCATGATTTCAAAAATTCCACTTCATATTCTCGATCAGGGGGGAAACTTGAGTAGGTAATAGGTATAACCCGAATTTTAGAAGACCAGTAGTGAAAAATAATTTTTGCTAATTTTTCGTAATCTAATGTTTGTCAGCCTTGGGGCGCAGACTAGTGTAAATGTTGCTCTGCATCTGGTCCATGTCGCGCTAGGGGCGCATACCAGTGTATTATTTTCCTTGGTTTTTCTATTTCGGCCTAGGGCATTGGGGTCATCACCCCATGCCCACTTATATGTGAAATCACCCATACTTAGTCATTTTTCAACTCTTTAGCTCACAAAACCCTCTTTAAGACTCTATCAATTCCCTTATTCATATCTAAGGATATCAAGCTCAATTTGGGACTCAAGGACTCATTTCAAACTCTACTTCTACTTCAAATTCATTTCAAAAAATTCAAGTTCAAAGGTATATGGGTCTTCATCAATGGGTCCTTTCACCTATGGAGCCCAACTTCCTTTTTCATGAAAATTGCATGTTTTCAAGTTTTATTACCTATGGGTATCTTTTATTAAGAAATACAAGCATAAATCATGTTAAGGTTTTGACAAGTATTGATTGATTATGCATGAATGTCTATTTCAAGCTTGTTTCTTTTATTAAGAAATACAAGCATAAATCATGTTAAGGTTTTGACAAGTATTGATTGATTATGCATGGATGTCTATTTCAAGCTTGTTCCATGAATTGCTTTTGTCTATTGAGACTATGAATGTTTTGAGCTATGAAACTATGAATTATTATGAGCTTTTGATGATGTATTTCAAGGTACCCTACATGAGAGTTTTACTATATGTTGGTGGGTTGATTTACATTGATTTTACTCATATTAGTTCACTCTTGAATTGCATGATTTTGAACAAGTATCATCAACCCACCATATGTTTGATAAAATGACATGACAAGAATTCTTAAGTTATTGATGATCTATTACATGATTTACAATTCAAGTCACTTCATAATGATTAAGGGCTTTCAAGCATGCATTGATTTCATGAAAAGTATCTATAATGTTGCAAGTATCAAGTTGAGCCCTATTTCAAGAGTTTAAGGGATCATGTATGATTATTATCTACTCTGATGTTCAAGTTAGGCTCATTAATAAAGGTCAAACATGTTTATGAGCTACTCATGTTATGTTATCCTGTTTCTTATAAGTTATTCAAGTCATGACTATTTCAAGTATTCCATGGGATTTGACTTAGCAATAATTGAGGTTTAAGATGGTGGCTTGACTCAAGGGATCCTTATAGAAAGTCTTTAGTCTGTAAACTATATGCCACATAGGATTATATAATATTCCTTTTATGGTTTCTAGTAGATCCATCTAGTTACACCATACCCTATCCGGGAGGTGACATGCCTCAATCACCTTGTTTGGGGGGGGGGGGGGGGGAGTGTGACATGCCTTGGATTATTCATATTATCATGTATGGTTTACCTTGGCAAGTAGATTACACCTTGTCGAGTGGGTGACATGCCTCGATTACCTTGTCGAGGGGGTGACATGCCTTGATCACCTCACCAAGGGGCTAACATACCTTGGATTCCAAGTAGTAGCTCACTTGGTCCATGTCAATTAAGGACTCCTCCCACACATGTATTATGTATTATGTAAGTTGAATGTTTTACAAGCATGTTTTATTACAAGCATTGATCATGCATGCCATGTTGAGATTATATATCCATTACTTATGACTTTGCATTTTTAATATATTGGCTTATGTCTTTGTTGCATTGCATCTCGTATACTTAGTACATTCAAATGTATACTCTATGCCTACATGATATCACTATGTAGGAACCGGAGCTCCTTTTGATTATCCTCCTCCATATGGGTAGTTCGATTATCAGAAAAAGCTTTGATGAGTCCTCTATTCTGAAAATTATATCCATTTACTTCATGTTATTTTGAGATTCCTACTTATGTTGAATACTTATTATTATGAAGGTGAGCCCGAGAAGTATCTTTGCCCCCACTCCATTCCAAGTTAGAGGTGTTATTGGATACTATGATGTATTATGCTATGAGTTTGACTCCTTTATTGTTTTTGTGAATATCAAGACTTCCCTTGGTCACTCTTCCCTTTTTTCATAAAACTTGTGATGCTTATTTTGCTTCCGCGACCAAGAATGTGTGATTGATATGCTAAGAGGCTTGTTTGGGGTCCCTTTGGGTTCCCCATTCGCTATGTCACGTCTAGGACCTAGGCTTGGGTCATGACATTAACCAATAATTTTCATTAAAACCAATTCTCACGAATGTATACGCTATGAAAGATATGCAAATAGCATGCACAATAGGGATTCAATCTTAAATCGATAATACAATAGGAAATTCAAGAAAATCAATAAGTAAAATCCACATTCAAATCATAATTTATATTACACATGCTTAAATCTAGCTTTAAATAGATAATGCATATTCAAATTCTGATAATAATCATGCAATTTAACATATTAGTGCTTAACTCACTTTATATTCATCAATAAACCATAGCTCATATCTCAATTGTATCAAATAAACAATAATCTTAAAAACCCTTATTTAAAGTAAGCTTAAATTTCATAAATCAAGTGTAAAAGAGTTTAGGTCTTCATGTTTGAAAGGGACCATGAACCAATCCTATATACCTAAGTTCACCAAGAAGAAACAAGAAGAAATTGATGAAGCATAGAGCCCTTCCGTGATTACCATGCTAAAAAAGAAGAATTTGATGAAGAATAGAGGCCTTCCTTGATTCCCAAGTTAATCCTTCACTAGTCTTTGAGAGGAGTTCTTAAGAGTGAGTTTGAATAATTCTACGTGTGAGAATGAATTTGAATAAGGGAAGAAGTGTACTATAACTCATTTGAATGTCTAGTATAGGAAGTCACAAAAGTTCCTTGGGAGAAGCCATAATTAGTAAATTGTAATTAATGAAACAGAATAAAAAATGTTGCCACAGGTCTCGTGGAGGGTCACATAGTCTATACAAAGAAACAGAACCATGAGCCCTTCCATGAATCCATCCGTAGAAAAATTTCCACTATCAAAGGTCGGAGACACTAATTCCATACTTAGAAAATTTGCATGCCAACACCTATACAAAGCACTTCACGGCCCATATAGAGGTCATTTTGATCATTATATAGTCATTCATATCATATCTCATGCTTTGGACCTTCAATTCCTCAAGAAACCATATCTGAACATTTTATCAAATACTTAGAGGGTGTGTGATACTAGTATAAAACCATGAAATATAGAGATGAAATCATACAAGAGCAATAATTGAGGTTTAAGATGGTGGCTTCTCAAGAAACCATATCTGAACATTTTATCAAATACTTAGAGGGTGTGTGATACTAGTATAAAACCATGAAATATAGAGATGAAATCATACAAGAAAACCCATTGTAAAACCATCAATCGACACCTTGTAACACCCTCAAGCAACATACATCAAAACTCATTCTCAAATCTTACAATAAATTAAAGATTTATAGCTCAAAACATGGCAAAATAATTATAACTTTGTATAGGTTTAACATAGTGTGCAGTGAATTTCATAATAATTCAGAGCCATTTATAAATCAACTTTAAATCATGCAATTTTTGTTAAAGAAGGATTGGGCATCATGGGTGAAAGGAACCCATGAAAGAAACCCACATACCTTAGCTTAGAGATGAGCTTGGTGAAGATTGGAAATGGATACTTGAAGCTTGAAGAAGAACCATGAAGGAGAACCTTAGCTTGGGATGAGGGTTTGGGACTTGAGTTTGTGGAGTGAAAATATAGCTAAGTGTTTTAGTGAGTATTAGGGAATGTTTTGGATAATATGAGGTGAAATTCGGCTAAGTAGAGGTAAAAACACATATGGAAACCCTTGGGCCCAAGATCTAATGCGTTGGACCTAAAACAGAAAAATGCTCAAAATAAGGCACTGGCGCGTCACGCCAGTGTCGCGGAATACACACTGGAAATTGCATTCTTGAATTCTCCTAATTGCTAATTCTTCACTCTTAAATCAGGATTAGACCCTTTTCCCCTTAATTTTGACCCTCCAAACAAGAATATAAAGTTGGATTGTTGAAATAGCAAAAGGATTTTGAGATATATGGAAATTAAAATTTCAGGCATTTTGAAACTCTTTTTTGGGCACTTTTTGGGGTCGTTTCAATATCTCCCCCTTTGGAACATTCGTCCTTGAATGTAAAAGAAACGTATATGACAATAGTAATCATGAACAAATTAGATCCACTAAGAATGCAACATTTCATTTAAAACACCATTTTCAGAATCTCAACATAAGTGTAAAATCATTATAAATTTGCCAACTTAAACATGAATGTATATGAATGGCATAGGGGTTGAAACATAAGAAATGTGATCATAGAAAAAGGGACTTGACGTGTTATCATAAGCTTAAATAGAATGAAGGAGGTACAGATATTGCTTCTTCCTACCCGCACCGTCTCCCCGAGAGACACATACGAATGGACGACTCCACCTACAGGGCCTTGATGAACATTGCATCGATATTAGCCAACTTCTTCACTCATATATCCACAACTCCACCAGGACCTTCTCCTAAGTCAACCTATCCTCCACATCACCCACAATTTCAAAGATTCCTATAGCACTAGAGCCACCAACACATCTCCTTAACCTAGAAACATGAAGAATCAAACAAACCGTAATCATATCCCTAGGCAAATCCCATTCATATGCAACCTTGCCAACTTCTTCTACACTCAAAAGGACATCACAGCCATAACTCATTTGTCAACCTTAACCATACCTATTCCACTTGTTGCCACGAGCCACCATCTCCCCCTTGGGAGACAACCTCTACTCTACCATCTCTTTACCCAAAACTTCCAACCCTAATAAGATAGAATCAAGGTCTTGCTTAAGTTAGTCCTATTAACCCAAGAAGATTTGTAACCATCAAGAATGCTACACCACCATGCTTAACTTCCCTCAACCTAACTTCCAATCTAACCAACCAATGGACCCCACTAGTCACCTCTTTACCACCATTACTACAAGACTACCTATAGGCACCCTTCTTAGAGCACCAACCACAACACTAGCCCTTTTGGGAAGAATAATGCACACTCATTTCCTAATCCTTAAAGAATTCTTACTACCTTCTTACTACCCACAATGCACATATATCATATCTAGCAAACAACCTCTCATTCTCTAAGACTTGCAATACTACCCCAAATGATTCACAAGCTCTAAACAAATCAATACTTCATCACTAGAGACCACCACAAACATATCAGGAAGGGGTTTAAGACCCTATTCAAGAAACCCACAACACCAACGGTGCATATGTCCACCAAATAACTCCATCGATACTAATAATGATCACTCCTAGTTAGAAAAGACACTTAGGAATATCATCTACCCTCGTTCACACTTGAGAACAAAACCCGAACCTCAAATTAACCTTAGAAAAGTGACTAGCCCATTGTAGATCACCAAATAGATCGACCATCCTTACCCATCATATTACAATCTTGCAGGTGCTACAATCTTTGGAAGCATGCTATGAAAGTAGCCTTAACTACCCGAAGACCTCCCACCCAACAATCTAAGCTCAACTAAGATCACAAGATAAGACCCTATGCAATAAGAACATGAGGCAACCCTTACAGATCTCTGCTAGCCACTATAGACTCATGTAACCTTTCGAGACACCCACATAGATTCTATTAGCACAAAGGAGTTACATGAGAGATAGCAACTTCCGGACCTATCAACTCACCTTACCCAAAATATCGATCATAACATAGGCCTTACTTAGGGTCAACTAACTCATGTAAGAGACAATAGAACAGAACCTACTCATAAGCTCCAATAATAGCGTACTAAGCCCAAGAAGCTCCTAATTTTTGATGGGTTCAAAAGTCTTAGAAAATCCCTAATCATTTTCATCTTACTAGGGTCCACCTTAATACCATCACTCAGCACTACACAACCAAGGAAGGAAACCCCTTACAACCAAAATCTGCATTCCCTCTTTTTAGCATCCAACCTTCTTCCTTAAACTTTGTAGTACTACCCTTAAATGACTCGCATACACTGTCTCATTAGGGAACACAAACCATTATATCCTCATCAAACCACCATAAGCCTAATAGAGTAGAGACTAAAGATCTTGATTATGAGACTTATCGGCATAGCCATTGCACTAGTCCGACCAAAGAACAGCACCCCAAATTTGAAATATCGGGAGGGATATTCAAAGCCTCATCTACCTCCAACAACAATTCTATAAACAAAACAACTTAGGTTCAATACCTCTAATTCTGACAAGATAATAAATGCAACCCTTTAGAGACCAATTATACCTTATGAGAACAAATTGACCTACCTCTCTTTCTATCATTCGACAACCTCCCACTCAAGGACGGACTCGTTGGGGATTCAGGATCTAGCTCTATGGGTCCTACCACCTATGAAGACACAACATACATGCAATAATTCCATTCCTATAATGACATCAAAATTCACCAAACCAACTCCAACAAACCACAAAGCAAGACCTAATGCAATACTAACCTAGATCAACACCTATAATTCTTCTAGCAACAATATACCCAACAAAAGGATAGACACCAATGAACCATATAACAACTTGGGCACATAAGAAGCCCCACTAGCAACCAAAAGGAAAAGAGAAGAATTAGTGGTGCATCGGGCCTAACAATGCATACACAACAAAATCCAAGGAAACTTCAACTTACCAGTAATAGCATTGGGCATCTTATCCCCTCCTTGAGCCACTTGATCAACATGACAACCTCGATCCAAAAGCCGAACACATGGGCAATCCAGAATTCTGTGGCCTATCTCAACACACCCAAAGCATACACTCTTGTTCTTCCAACATAGGCCACCATGACACATCCTATACGTAGGACACTTGGTATTAGTCATTCCCTCATCACCTCTTTTGCTCTTATTGTGTTTACAAGGGTAATGCTTAACCTTATGACCCATCTCCCCATACCATAACAAGCATTAGTACCTCTCAAGCATGGGCCAAAATGGCCAATACCATATTTTGGGCAACTAGAATAAGGCACCACACCACTTTTATCTCTCCCCTTGAAGCTTTGGAACTTACCCACATTACGGGCCCTCTTGGCCTCACTACCTCTCCTCTGACAACTAGAAGTCTCAAGAGCACCCACATGTTGATCGAGGTGAGTTGCCAATTTTGCTGCTGCTTTAGGCACTTCCCATAGGGCATTGCAAATCTCCATATTTATCTTAGCACCATCCTAAGTAACTTGAGCTATATGCTGAAATGTAGTGGTTAGGGGTTAGCAATAAGCTCTAGGGGAGCTAACTCTATCACACGACATAGATCATGAAGAAATGAAACATTTCCTAAAATGCCTCATAGCCTCCTACTGATAGTTGTGATGCACAACACAACCATGAATAAGAGTCTAATCGATGTGGTGTGTTGGATTCTGAGGATCTATCAACCTAGTGCTATGATACCATCTTTGTCATGACCCAATCCTAGCGCCTAGATGTGATTGGTGAATAGGGAACCCGAAGGAACCCCAAACAAGTCTCATAGCATATCATTACACATCTTTGGTCATAAAAGCAATGTAAAAACAACATGAGAGACATAATCAAGGGGAATTGGGACTAAGGAGGAGAGAGATTAGTACATAAGTAATATGAAAAAAGTTTAGAAAACAACGGCAATTAACTAAGGGTAAAACCTTGCATAATATCATAATCAAAAGACAAAGAGTATAGGCTCATATCATAGATACATAGCATGTCCAACAACACCTCTATTATATAGATAAGAGCGGGGGCCAAGACAAAGCAATTGGACTCACCCTCAGTGGTTAAGATAGAAAATAAAGAAGAGTGTCTAATTATATACTAAGAGAAACATATACTATGGTCCCCAGAGTGGAGGACTCACTAACTAGCTTGAGTAGTACTGAACTAGCTATATAGAGAAGGAGGATGATCAACTTGGGCTTCGATCCCTATATGGTGATATCATGTAGGCATAGAGTATGCATTACAACGTTTGAATGTACTAAGTATGTAAGAATGTGGGAAGCAATGCAATAATTGATGGGCATCACAATCAAAATACATAATATTAAGCAATAGGCATAATATAACAATATTACATGTATGATCAATGCTTAAGTAAAACATGATTAAGTAACTCATAATCACATAGGATATCATATGTGCAGAAGAGATCAAGCTAGTTATTCAAGGTACAAACCACTTGGTGGTTATATGGTATGAACCCCTCACGTGGTTGATGATGATCACACCTTATCAACACAGTGGTGAAGTATGCACCCTTCACATGGTTGATGAGTACAAACCCCCAATATGGTTTCTCGGGCTCTTATCCTCCTAGATCGAGAATGTCTAAGGCAACACTTTATATAGTGTATATCATATACATAAGCTTATTTCATCATCATATAGTCATTCATATCATATCTCTTGCTTTGGAACTTCAACTCCTTAATAAACTATATCCGAACATTTTATAGACACAACATACATGCAATAATTCCATTCCTATAATGACATCAAAATTCACCAAACCAACTCCAACAAACCACAAAGCAAGACCTAATGCAATACTAACCTAGATCAACACCTATAATTCTATAGAGATGAAATTATACAAGACAACCCATTATAAAACCATCAGTCGACACCTTACAACAACCTCAAGCAACATACATCAAAACCACTTCTCAAATCTTACAATAGATCAAAGATTTATAGCTCAAAACATGGGAAAGCAATCACAATTTCACATAGCTTTAACATAGTGTGGAGTGAATTTCATAATAAGCAAGACCTTTTGTAAATCAATGTTAAAGCATGCAATTTGAGTAGTCACAACTATGCATAACTTTAACACAGTGTGCAGTGAATTTCATAATAATTAAAACTCATTAATAAATAAACTTTAAATCATGCAATTTGAGTAAAAAGAGGCTTGGGTATCATGGGTGAAAGGAACCCACATACCTACTCA
>DF358279.1:45372-58228 GCA_000787875.1 Solanum virginianum
ATTGATAGCTATACGTGATAGCAAAAATCTGATTTCATATTCGTGATCAGGGGGAAACATTAAGTGTGAAATGGGTATAACCCCAATTTTAGAGCAGCCATAGCAAGATTTTTATTTTCAAAAATTTACAAAAATAATGAGGGTGCGCCCCTGGAGTGACGCGACCAGGGCGCAGACTAGTGTATTTTTGTTGCCAGTTTTTTATAATTTGGGCTAAGGCCTTGGGATCTTGGGAGTAAGTCTTTCTATGCATAAAAATACCTATTCTTAGCCATTTTCAACTCCATATTATTCAAGACATTCCTCAAAAACCTCTCAAACACTTAACCAAATATTTCACTCAAAATCAAGGGTCCAAACTCATTCGGATCTTAAAGAATTCACTCAAGCTTCATGTTGTCATTCAAATCTTTATCAAGAAAAACTCCAAAGTTGATGTATGTGGATTTGAACCATTAGGTCCTCTCACCCATGGTGCTCAAGCTTCCTTTTTATATAAATTCATGTTTTCAAGTTGATTTATCTGTGGGTACTTCTTATTATTAATTTGAATATGGACTATGTTGGGGTTTCATAAAATGTTGACTGTTTAGGCATATCTTGAGTTATGAATCTAAGATCTATGATGAGTTTCGATGAAGAGTTTCAATGTATTTTGCATGATGGTTTTACCATGTGTTGGTGGGTTGATTTACATTAATTTTTCTCACATGATTTCACTTTTGAATTGCATTATTTTGAACTAGCATTGTACACACACAAATTATTTGATAAAATGTCAAGTCAAGAATTCTCAAGTTTTCTATGATCTATTGCATGATTTATATAAGTCTTGGTTGTTGATGAGTTATTGAGTTCTTATACTAAGGTTTATGTGCTTATGAATCGTGAAGCCTCCTAGATGGGGTTATGAACTACTTTATATGCCTTACCCTCAACCACAAGGCCAATTTCTACATGACCGGGTTATGAACTATGTTGTACACCTTACCCTCCTATATGATTTGATGTCATGCAATGTTTTATACTCATATAAAGGGGTTATGAACTATGTGGTATGCCTCATCCTCATATGCGATTCAATATTTTGTATTATCTTATTTTCACATCTAGGGGTTATGACCTATGCTATCTTTCTACCCTTATGTGGTATTCATCATCTCATGCTTAAATGAAGGCGTTATGACCTATGTTATCTCTTTACCCTCAAGTACTACCCATTATCTACTAGAAGGGATTATGACCTATGCTATATCCCTCACCCTATAGTACAAGGTATTCAGATGATCTAATTATGTCACCTTATTGTGTTAAAAAATATATGTAAGTATGATTATTTTGAAGCATGTTTTATTTCAAGCATTGTTCATGCATGCAATGTTGCTAATATACTATCTCTTTCTTACGATTATGCATTTTGATTAAGTTTCCTATCTCTTGTTGCATTACACCCTACATACTTAGTACATTCAAATGTACTAACACATACTCTATGCCAACATGATGTTACCATGTTGGAATTAGAGCACCACTTGATCATCTTCCTCCTCCACGTGGCTAGTAATATCTTTGAAGAAAGTTTGGTGAGCCCTGAACTCCGAGGATAATACTTTTGATCTTATGTTATTTAAAGAATCTCTTTCTTTTATTTTATGGTTTTGACTATGAGGGTGAGCCCAGAAAGTTTTCTTGGCCCCCGCTTAATTTTATGTTTAGAGGTGTTGTTGGACAAGTTATGTAATGATGCATTGAGCTTTGACCCTTTTGACTCTTGTATGTTTTAAGCTATGAAAGACTCTCTTTTCCCCTTTTATCCTTATTTAATGTTATCTTGTTAATGTTTAATTGCTTCCGCGACCAAGAATGTGTAATGATATGCTAAGAGGCTTTTTTTGGGGTACCTTCGGGTTGCCCATTTCAAGTCCCTATGTTCGGGTCGTGACAAAATAGTAGCCCAATGTCCTAACTGCCAGCACGCTAAAGCAGAATATCAATGAGCTAGAGTCCTAGCTCAGTATATTGAGCTAGAGTCCTAGCTCAGTATATTGAGCTTTTCGTACAGAAATAGGACATGATAAATATGAACTTCATTATGAGGTTGCCTCATACTCCACATAGGTGTTACTCTATTTGTGTAATCATTGATAGCTTGACAAAATCTGCTCATTTTTCACTAGCAAGAATGATATATTCAGTAAAGGATTATACTAAGCTTATGCTAAGCTTTACATTAAAGAGATTGTTCAACTTCATAGAGCTCTATTATCTATTATCTCATATCGAGGGGCTCAATTACAACACATTATTGCAAGTCCTTTCAAAAGGGTTTGGGCAATCATGTAAATCTTAGCATCACTTTTCATCCACAAACCAATGGACAGAAAGAGCATACCATTCAGACCATTCAGGATATATTATGCGCCTATGTACTAGACTTTAAAAGAAGTTGGGATGATCATCTACCTCTTATCGAGTTAACTTATAATAACTACTTCCAAGCTAGTATTCAAATGGCACCTTGCGAAGCACTATTTGGGTGAAGAGGTAGGTCATCGATTGGTTGGTTTGAGGTTGAGGAGCCAAAGTTACTAGGACCTAATCTAGTTCAGCAAGTTATAGAAAAAGTGAAACTTATTAGAGACCAATTGCAAATGGCCTAGAGACAACAAGAGTTTTATATAAATATTCAACGATGAGCCTTACAGTTTGATGTAGAAGATTGGTTTTTATTGAAAGTAACACCTATAAAGGGTATCATGCGATTTGGGGAGAAAGGAAAGTTTAATCCTAGATATGTCAGACCATATAAGATTATTTGAGAAAATGGCAAGGTGTTATACGAGCTTGATTTGCCTTTAGAATTGGGAGTAGTTCATCTTGTGTTTTATGTATCTGTGTTGCGGAAGTGTATTAGGGATCATTCACGTATTACTCACATTGAGGATACCAACATTGCTGAAGAGTTATCTTATGATGAGGTACCAGTAGCTATTTTAGATCGATAATAAGCAAGACTCAAAATAAATAAGCGGCCTCCGTGAAAGTGTTGTGGCGGAACAATGATTTTGAGAAAATAACTTGGAAGTGTAACTTGCATATTTTGTCGTAGGATAGCCATACAAAGTTTAGTAATTGGAGTTTTTTGAAGTTGATTTATAGTTTGGAAAGGTAATAGATATATCCCAAAAAATACATTTTTGGTAGATGGTAATGCAACCAAGGAGCGGTATTGATACATTCGCGGACGAATGTTCTTAAGGGGGGGACACTTTGAGACCCCGCGTTTCTTGTCTTTCATAATTTAAATAGTGTGGCATGTTTTATAAGGTACATATGATTTTGGATAGAACGTAAAGATAATAAGGCTGCCAATAGGTGGTATTGTCTAGGACATAAAGTTTCAAGTCAAAGGAATCCCCTAAATACATATTCGGATTACAGAAATGGCCGAGTGGCACCTCGTACTTTTCAAAATGTTTAATCATGTTTCACTTTTTCAGTGGGACTAAAGTGTATAATTTTCTAATAATTGATTTTAAAGGGTATTTTAATAGTGGAAAGGTCATATGTTAAGTTTTGGAAGCAAGAAAGTTGCAAGATAAAGATTGGCCAATGTTACAATAAGTTTCTTTAAGAAATCCATCTTAAATATAGGTCAAAAGAATCAGGCCATGTCTCCAAATTTATAGGGCATAGAAGGCCCATGACCTATCAAATTGAAACTCTACAAGTCTAGTTTGCAATGCACAAACTTCATATCAATCCGACTTCAAAATAAAAAGTTATGATAGTTTTACCATGAGGACGCAAATAGAAAACTGGGTTTTGGACCGGTTAGAGGCAAACCCACTTATAGGTCGGCTAATTTGACCATTTTAAAGCTCAAATGAATTCTATTTCATCCCAAACAGTTTAGTAACTGAATAGAAAGCTTCCTCAAGGTCCCTAAGCAATTTAGGTATGTTCTTCGCATTTTTACCATTAAATTTCATCCCCGTGCATAGAAATGCAAGCCTTACATTTTGCAATTGTTTTCCCTTCTATTGTCTAGGTTTGGGGCTGTTTTGGCATTGTAAACTAGTGGTTTTCTTACTAGTTATTCTTGGTTTGCAGCTACTGCATTCAGGTAATAATCTTGGCCCTTTTTTACAATTATTTTTACAAAGTTCTACAGATGTTTCCTCACATAAATGTTATATGGCAGATCTGGTCATTAATGCCCAATTTTGGATTGTTTATAGGTGGTTATAAATTGCATATAGTGCTTGTAAAGCTTAGGATGTAAGGATAACTTTTGTGAAGAAACTTTGGCCAATTGGACGTTCATTATGTTAAGGCTAACCTTCATCCCATCTTTTAGCACAAAATCTGAGAAGTTCCCAAAATGTCAAATATGATATATTACTATTATGTTGCTAGAAAGACCTTCTATAAAGAGCATTAGGATTGCAGCTGAATTATTTTCATGTTTGTATTAGGTTGAGACTCCACTCTTTCACTCGAACCGAACATTCCATATCTATTTATCAATTTATTGATTTTCCTGATTACTTGTCCATATGTTGAGGTGTTTCTCTTTTTTTTGTGGTGTCACTAAAAATAAAGATGGATTACGATGGGGATGTATGATTCCTAATCAGTCCTTCATCCACACTAAAATCATATTTGAAGCACTTAGCAAGTAACATGTTGATTTTCAATAATCTCTAGTATACTGCTCCTATTTAAACTACTAAGGCATTTCATTCCTTTAAATACATGGAACTATGTGAAGAACCTTTATAAATATTTTGAGAGTTTTAAGGACTCATTCTATCTGTTGAGTTAAGTTGTCAAACTTATTCGAATGACATCTAGGACCCCACAAGTCAAGTGTATATGCTACGAAAATGATTATACTGTTGTGAGAATAAGTGTATAAATGAGCCAATATTGGCTAAATGACAATGATTATATATTAGAAGAATAAGTGTGCTAATGAGCCAAGATTGGCTAAGTGTGCATTCAAATTCATATCATACATTACACGCTATGCAAGAACTTCAAGCTATAATTGGAGTTATGGGGCTTATTTTCCCAAATGATTATATATATGTATATGGTACAAATGGCCACAGATTGGCAAATATGATGCCAGTCAGCTACGAAAAGGACCACCATTACTAGCATTTTGTCGGGTATGTCATGCATTTGCATCTATATATATGTATTTATGATATGCCATACACGAACATACCATGTATATTTGATCACTAGGATATTTACTGTTGGTCATTAAGGTTACTTGAGTTTTGGTTGCATGTGGTATTTCTATAACCCTTTTTACTACAATATCTATGGTTTTACTTTCCACCTTACATACTAGTATATGTTTATTCGTACTGACGTCCCATTTCTTATGGATGCTACATTTTATTTCATGCGTACAGGTTTAGGTGGGGATTATAATTGCCCCCTTAACTAGAAGCGCAGTTCAGCTATGAGTTAGCAAGCTTCACCTCTTTCTGGAGCTTTCAGATGATGCTTGCTTTTTGTTATACAGATGGGTATAGTCGGAGCCCTGTCCCAACAGTGTTAGTGAAACTCTTAGAGGTTAATGTACATAATTTATTTTGGGTAAGTCCTTTAGCACGTTTCAATTTCCAGTCATAGGATAGACATGTATACATACTGTGTGCATATACTTCCATTGTTGCAGCCTTGTCGACTAGCTAGTACTTTATCATTTTCATTTACCTATCTTGGTGTACATGATTTACGGTTGACCAGGTCATGACCTAAATGGTCTAGGCTTAGTTTTTTAGACATAATGTTGCCCCATCTTTTGTCCCCAAGCTTAGTTAACTAATATGTTCAGTGGCTTACTCAGCCAATAATAGTATCGTGTGCCAATCGCGTCTCCCCTCTTTTTGGGGCGTGACACTTTATGACCCAATTCATTAGACCTATAAACACAACCGGAGCATTATTCATTTAAAACGACATCACCATAAATTCAAAGTGCCCGTATCTACTTTGATTAATCATTTTTAGAATATCAGATTCCCTAACCTTCAATTGACGATAACCGAAATGGTGGTCACTCTTTGACCCATATTTCTTTCTTACAAATAACATTGGAGCACCCTATTGTCATGACCCAAGCCTAAGGCCTAGACATGACACGGTGACTGGGGAACCCGAAGGGACCCTAATCAAGCCTATTAATATATCATTACATATCCTTGGTCGCCAAAATAATTAAATAACAATAAAAGAGTAGGAATAACGGAAGTTAGGGCTAAGGGACATCTTTCATATCATAAAACATCAAAGAGTCAAGCCAAGGCACATACCATCTTTACATAACTTTTTCAACAACACCTCTAAATATAGAACTTAGCAAAGGCCAAGACAAATAATCGAGCTCACCCTTATAGTCATAAGTAGCCAACATAAAAGGAGTTAATACGTAGCATAATCAAGAGAAACATGTCCTCGGAGTTAAAGACTTACAACTTGCTTGAGAATAATTGAACTAGCCACGTGGAGGAGGAGGATGACAAAGTGGGGCTCCGTATCCTACATGGTAACATCATGTAGGCATAGAGCATATGTTAGTACATTTAAATGTACTAAGTATGTAGGATACAATGCAACAATAGATAGGCAACATAGTCAAAATGCATAATTAGGCAATAGATGAACATATAAGAATACGACATGCATGAATGATACTTGGAGTAAACATGCTTATATATATATATATATATATATATATATATATATATATATATATCATATTACATGTGTAGGAATAGACCATCATCATATACCAAGCAACTTAGTACTTGGAACGTAAAGTAGAGCACCCCTTAGATGTGATTGAGGTACCAACCCCACAATTGATTGATGGAAATGACCACCCTCCGCTGAAATTGATTGAGGTACCAATCTCTCAATTAGTTGATGACTTACCACCCCAATCCTAGGTGATTGAGATACCAACCCCTTAATTAGTTAATGGTTTACCACCCCCATCTGAGATGATTAGGTACCAACCCCTCAACAGATTGATGGCTTACGACCCCCATCCGAGATAATTGAGGTACCAACTCCGCAATTGCTTGATGGCTTACCACCTCCATCCAAGGTGATTGAGGCATCACCCCTCAATTGGCTATGGTCAACTCATAACAGAATAGATATATCTCATGAAATCAACACATTCATATCACCCTTTAATCATCATAAAGTCATTTAACTCATGTGCCAAGCATTAGGCCTTCAACTACACAAGGTATACTAACCGGACATTTTGTCAAAGCCTTGGTAGGTGTGCAATTCCAGTGTAATACCATACAATTCAAGAGTGAAATTATTTAAGTAAATCCAATGTAAAACCACCCACCAATACTTTGTAATACCCTTATGCAGTATACGTCAAAATGCTTCATCAAATCTCAAGATAGATCTAAGATTCATAGCTCAAAACATGCATAAACAGTCACACTTTTACAAAACTCCAACATAGTTAATAGTCAAAGTCATAATAGATGACCTATAAATAAAATCAACTTAAAAGCATGTAATTTAGGTAAAAAGGAAGCTTGGGCACCATTGATAAAAGGACCCAATGGTTGAAATCCACATACATTGACTTTGGAGAATCTTTGATGAAGATAGGAAATGGAGACTTGAAGTTTGATTGAAATCCTTAAGATTCAGAATGAGTTTGGAAACCTTGATTTTGAGTAAAAATATTTATCTACGTGTTTGAGAGAGTATTGGGGAATGTCCTATATGATATGAAGGTGAAATATGACTAAATATAGGTATTTTCACACATGGAAAGGCTTAGGCCCATGATCCAAAAGCCTTGGATCGTGATAAAAAAATTAGCAAAAAAATACACTGCTTCGCCACAAGTTTGCGTTGCGGAGCAGTCGGGGACTGCTACTGGAAATGCAAAATTGGCGAAATTCATTTTTCACTATGGGTCCTCTAAAATTTGGGTTATACCCATCTCCCTCTCAACTTTACCTCATGATCAAGAATATGAAGTCAGATTTTCAATATCACGCACAGATTTTGAGATATATGGAAATTATGATTTTGGACCCTTTTGAGGCACTTTTTGAGCACTTTTTGTGGTCGTTTCAATATCTCCCCCTTGGGAACGTTCATCCTCGAATGTTAAAGAAACACACATAAGAAGAGTAATCATGAGGAAATCAGCCCCAAGGAGAATGTAATAATGAACTTAAACATCATTTCAAAAATCTCAACATAAGTGTCTAAAATCATCATGAACTTGTCAACATAAACATGAATGCATGCAAATGACATAGGGGCTGATACATGAGACATGAAATCTCATAAGTGACTTAGAATTAGTACCTTAGGCTTGAGTAGAATGAGAGAGATAAGGATATCACTTTTACATGTCGCTTCGGCCTCACATGTAGCACTTTCGACTTGTTGATTCCTCCAAAGGACCTTAACAGAAGCCACATCCTTATTTCTCAACCTCTTCACTAGTCTATCCAAGATCTCTACTGAAATCTCTTCATAATTCAAGTTGTCTTCAACAATACCCACATCATCTAATGGAACAATAACATTTGGATCACTCACACATTTTCTCAATATAGACACATGAAAGACCGGATGAACCAAGTCCATTTCACTAGGCAACTCTAACTCATAAGCCACCTTGCTATCCTCCATGACCAGATCTAGATCCAACAATGTCATCTCTCCCACTTCGAACCACCCAATCGGTGATCTGCAACGCCTACCATAGAGGACTTCAAAAAAAGCCATATTAATGCTAGAATGATAGCTATTATTATAAGCAAACTAAATCAATGGAAGATGATCATCCCAAATACCCTTAAACTCCAAAACACAAGCTCTAAGAATATCCTTAAAATTTTGGATAGCTCGTTCGGCTTGGCCATCCGTTTGAGGGAGAAAGGTCATACTAAACTTTATCTTTGTACCAAGACCTCTTTGGAAGGACCTCAAAAAGTGTGAAGTGAATTGAGCACCATGATGTGTTATGATAGACAAGGACACCCCATGCAATCTAACCAACTCATGAATGTACGACTTAGCATAGCCTTCATCCCCATAAGTAGTCTTAACTGGTAGTAAATGAGCCAACTTTGTTATTCTATCAACCACAACACAATTAGATTCAAAACCCTTTCTAGTCTTAGGTAATCTGACCACAAAATCCATGTTAATTTCCTCCAACTTCGAAGTAGGAATCTCTATATCTCAGATTAGATCACTCGAACTTTGGTGGTCGGGTTTGACTTGTTGGCAACTGTGGTAGCCGGATACAAATTTAGCAATGTCTTTCTTCATACCACCCAACCAAAACACATCTCTAAAATCTCTATACATCTTGGTAGAATCTAGGTGAATAGAATAAGAAGAATTATGAGCCTTGTTAAGAAACTTCATTCTTAAATCATCAACACAAGGCACACAAAACCTACCTTAGTATCTAAGGGCACCATCTCTACCTTAGGAGAAAACCTCAACCTTGCCCTCTCTCACCAAGGCCTTCAATTCTAACAAGGAACAATCAAGGTCTTGCTTTGCTTTTATCTCATCAATCAAGGAAGATTTTGAACCACCAACAACCACAATACCATCATTATCCACCTCTTCCAACCTAACCCAATCTAGCCAACCGATAAGCCTCCCTAGCCACCTCTTTGCGCCCATCATCAACATGAGCTAGGCTACCCATAGACACCCTACTTAAAGCATCTTCCATAACATTAGTCTTACCGGGATGATAATGCAAACTCATATCATAATCCTTAAGAAGCTCTAACCACCTTTTTTGTTTCAAGTTAAGATATTTTTTGAGTGAACACATATTGGAGACTCATATGATCGGTGAATATATCAACATGCACCCTATACTAACAATGACGCCAAATTTTCAAAGCAAAAACCATGGCGGCTAATTCAAGATCATGAGTAGTATAATTCTTTTCATGCAGTTTAGGTTGCCTAGAAGCATAGGCTATTACCTCACCATTTTGCATCAACACACAATCCAAACCAATCCAGGAGGCATCACAATACACAAAAAACCCTTCCAACCCTTCAGGTAGAGACACAATAGAAGAGGACACAAGTTTATCCTTTAATGTTTGGAAACTCTTTTCACACTCATTAGTTCACACAAACTTATCCTTCTTTTGAGTCAACTTAGTCATGGGAGAAGTAGTATAAGAAAACTCATTCACAGACCTTCGATAGTAACCCGCTAAGCCTAAAAAGCTTCTAATATCCGATAGGGTCAATGATCTAGGCCAATTTCTAATCACATATTTCTTTTTAGGATCCAACTTAATACCATCCCCCGACACCACTTGACCTAGAAAGGCAATCTCTTTCAACCAGAATTCACACTTCTCATATTTAGCATACAACTTTTCTTCCCTCAATTTTTGCCCCACCACCCTCAAATGACTTATGTGCTCCTCCTCACTATGAGAATGTATCAAGATATCATCAATGAAGACCACCACAAACAAATCAAGGTAGGGTTTAAGGACCCTATTCATAAGATCTATGAAGATAGCCGGTGCATTGGTTAACCCAAAAGACATAACCATAAATTCATAATGCCCATACCTAGTCTGAAAAGCCATGTTGGGTATATCACACTCCCACACCTTCACTTGATGATACCCAGACCGAAGATAAATCTTAGAGAAGTGACTAGCCCCTTAAAGTTGGTCAAACAAATCATTAATCCTTTGGAGAGGGTACTTGTTCTTGACGGTAACCCTATTAAGTTGCCGGTAGTCAATGCACGTTTTAAGAGACCCATCCTTCTTTTTCACAAACAACACTGGTGCACCCTAAGGTGATTTGCTAGGCCTAATAAAACCCTTCTCCAAAAGTCCTCAATTTCTCCTTCAACTCTTTTAACTCTTCTAGGACCATATGGTAAGGGGGAATAAAAATGGGTTGAATAATGGGAAGGAGGTCTAGACCAAAATCTATTTCCCTTTTGGGAGGAACACCGAGAAGGTCATTTGGAAAGACATCAAGAAACTCACTAACCACCAAAATTGACTCTATAGGAAGGGCTTTAGAATCAACATCCCTAACCCTCATAAGATGATAGAGATACCCCCTAAAGATCAACTTTTGGGCTTTAATGCAAGAGATAAACCTACTCTTGACTACCACATCATGACTCTTCTACTCAAGGACAGGTTCATTTGGGAATTAGAATTTGACCCTACGGGTTCTACAATCAATATAGGCATAATATGCATGCAACCAATCCATCCCAAGAATGATATCAAAATTAACCATATCCAACTCAACAAGATCACAAGGCCATATTTTATGCTAGATGCAAATTGGACAATTCCTATAGACCTTTCTAACAACAATAGATGTACCAATAGGAGTAGACACTTCATAAGACTCAATTTATGAAAGATGCAAACGAGATAATTTCTATATATTTTTCTCGTAATAATAGATGCACAAATAGGAGTAGATACCTCATAAGACTCATACAATAATTCGAGCTCAACATGAAACTTTTTGGCAATAAGAGGAGTAACAAAAGAAAGAGTGGCACCTGGATCTATCATTGCATACATATCAAAATCAAATATTTTTAACATACCGGTGATGACATTGGGCACCACATCAACCCCTTGTCCTTCTTAGAGTGCATCGAACCGATTGTGCCTTGGGGAAACACATTATTGACCTCCTCTCCCCAAAGGAACTGCATTAGCACCCCAGCCTTGTGGATGAACATCCTTACCCTTATTGCGATTACCTAGATAATTAATCATCTTGTGGCCTACGTCTCCACAACGAAAATAAGCATTGGTATCTCTCAAGCATGGGCCATCATAACCCCTACCATACTTTTGACACACAAGTCTAGGCATCACACCACCACCCACTTTGGTCCTTGGGTAGTCATTGGGAAATCTCCCACTAAGAGCATGAGAAGACCCTTGGCCTTTGTGAAATTGGGCTCCCTTATGACTTTGGAACTTACTATTAAAATGGGCCCTCTAGGCCTCATGACCCCTTCTCTTCCTTAATTTCTCCCACTCCAATTATTTGGCATATGTCATCAGGTGGGACAAATCCATATCATTAATCAACATGGCAGTACGACATTCTTCACTCACCAAATCTGATACACCTATTAAAAACTTATTAATTCTAGACCTCGAGTCGTCATCCGAGTATGGAACATATTTTTAGAGTTTGTAGAGCTTGAGGGCATACTCCCTCACACTCATGGATCCTTACTTCAAATTCATGAACTCTATCATTTTTTCCTCCCTAATCTCAAGAGGGAAGAATCGGTTAAGGAAAGCCACCTTAAATTCCTCCCATAAAACCACATTGTTATTCCCCTACTTCTCATTCCATTGAGTATACCATACTTGGGCCACCCCCTTGAGTTGGTAGGCCGCTAACTCCACCTTGAGTTGGTTAAGGAAAGCCACCTCACACCCATGATACCGAACACTTTATATACCTCATCAATAAACTCTTAAGGGTCCTCATCCACCTTAGAACCATTGAACTTTGCCGGTTTCATCCTCATAAAGTCTCTCACCCAAGATGCTTAAGCAGGAACACAAGGTGCTTAGGCCCCTTGATTGGCTTGGTTAGCCACAACCTGAGCTAGCAAGGTGAGAGCATTCTGGAGATCTTCATGAGCTAGTTATTCTTCAGCTATGCGGGTTCTTCTTCCTTTTGTGCTAGGCATAATCTAGCATAGCAAAGAACAATCATTGAGGGGAGGGGAAACCTTACCTTAACTTCTATAGCACGATATAGTGTAAGAAGAAGG
>DF358279.1:58266-81430 GCA_000787875.1 Solanum virginianum
ATCATGCCTATTGTCTATTTTATGTATATAGTGTAAGAAGAAGGGAAATATTTCCTAAAATGTCTTATAGCCTCTTACTCATATTTGTGGTGCACAACACAATCATAAATAAGACTCTAACTAACGCAAAATGTTGGATGCCAATGACCATTAACAATGTAGTGCTCTGATACCATATTTGTCATGACCCAAGTCTAGGGCCTAGACGTGACATGGCGAATGGGAACCTGAAGGAACCCCAATCAAGCATCTTAACATATAATTATACATCCTTGGTCATGGAAGCAATTAAATGATAGTAAAATAGTAGGAATAAGTTAACTCGGGGCTAAAGGACATCTTTCATATCATCAAACATCAAAGAGTCAAACAGAGTCAAGGCTCAAAGCATATTTTCCTAACTTGTCCAACAACAACTCTAAACATAAAACTTAGTGGTGGCCAAGACAAAAAACTGACTCACCCTCATAGTCATAAGTAGCCAACATAAAAGAAGTTAATACATAGCACAATCAAGAGAAGCATATCCTCAAAGTTGTGGACTAACCAACTTGATTGAGAATAATTGAACTAGCCACGTGGAGGAGAGGAATGATAAAGTGGGGCTTCAGTTCCTACGTGGTAACATAATGTAGACATAAAGTATGCATTAGTACATTTAAATATTAAAACGACCCCAAAAAGTGCCCAAAAACGTGCCTCAGAATGCCCAAAATTTTAATTTCCTTATATCTAAAAATATGTTCGTTATTTCGAAAATCCAACTTAATATTTGTGATTAGGGGTCCAAATAAGGTGAAAAAGAGTATAACCTCAATTTAAGAGTGAAAGAATAGCAATTATAAGTTTTTAGTGAAGCTTTCTAGTATGCAGTTCGCGATGCCTCTGCGACGCGCCTTGGGTGAGCCTTAGTACAAATTCCACTCCGCCTCCTCTCCATGACTCAAAGATGTGTTTTTCACCTGGCAGTTATTTTTAAGTACAGTCCAAAATATTCTAAGTATTGGGCCTAAGTTTCCCAAACGTGTTTTTATTTATACTTAGTCAAATTTCACCCTTATAGCATTCTAAACATTTCTCAATACTCCCTAATAACACTTAGCCATATTTTCACTCCAAACTCTAAGACTCAAAACCCTTATCTGGATTTAAGATTCTCTTTAAGCTTTAAGTCTCCATTGTCAACCTTTACCAAGAACTTCTCAAAAGCTAAGGTATGTGGTCTTGAACCATTGGTCCTTTCACCCATGGTGCCTAAGTCTCCATTTTACTAATATTGTATGATTTAAAGTTGATTTACATGTGGGTCTTGTATACTGAGAAATTAACAGTACAGTGATTTTAGTTCATGAAACTATGGTTGTTTTAGCATGTTTTGAGCTCTAAATCTTGGATCTAATATTGGATTTGATAAGGGATTTTGATGTGAATGTCTTGGGGGTGTTACGACTTGTTGATTGATGGTTTGATTGCTAATTTTGTTATATGATTTCATCTCTAAATTATATGATCCTTTACCCCCATTACATACCCCGAAGGTGTTTAATAAAATGTTCGGCTAGGGTTTCTTGTGGAAATGAAGGTCCAAAGCATGAGATATGATATGAATGATGATATGATGATGAAATGAGCTTATATATATTATGAATCCTATGTCAAGTGTTGCATTAGACTATATGATGAATCCTATATAATGTGTAGTACTAGACCATGCCTAATCTGATGGGTCTAGCGCTTGGATAACCTAGATAACAGTTATTACTCATCCACCAGAGTGATGGGGTGGCATCATTACTAACCTAGATGGGTATTTATACTCACAAACCTAGATGAGGGTTAATAATCATCCACTAAGGTGATGGGGTAGCATCATCATCAACCTAGATAGGGGTTTGTACTCATCAACTTAGATGAGGGTTAATACTCATCCACCTAAGTGATGGGGTGGCAACATCACTAACCTACCAAGGGGTTGATACTTTAGAAATCTAGCTTGGTCTCTTTTACACATATGATATTTTATATAAGCATGGGTTTCTAAAGTGTATTTTACTTATGCATTAATCATACATGTCTTATTACTATATCATGCCTATTGTCTATTTTATGTATGTTGATTATCAAACTTATCTCTTGTTGTATTGCATCCCACATATTTAGTACATTCAAATGTACTAACCTATACTCTTGTCTACATGATATCATCATGTAAGACCCGATGCTCAAGTTGATTATCCTCCTCCTCCACGTAGCTATACGGTGCTATTCCAAGCTTGTTGATGAGTCCTCCATTTCAGGGACTTAGGTTTATATTTTCCTCTTATCTATGTAATGAGACACTATCTTATGTGCTATTTGACTATGAGGGTGTGCCCGGTTACTTTGTTTAGGCCCCGTTCTATCCATGCATTTAGAGGTGATTGTTGGACATGTTGTGTAGTTATGTATGAGATTTGACTCTTGACTCTTGATTATGAAGTCTATACAGCCCCATTGCCCCTATTCCTATTTTATATGTCTTTTGTATGCTTCCATGATAAAGGATGTGTAATGACAAGTTAAGAGGCTTATTTGGGGTTCCTTCAGGTTCCCCATTTGTCGTATCACGTCTAGGCCCTAGGCTTGGTTCGTGACAAACTTAGTATCAGCACACTAGTTTGATAGATCCTCAGAGTCTAACACACCGCATCGATTACAGTCCTATTCATGGTTGTAAAGTGCGCCATGACTATGAATAAGAGGCTATGAGGCATTTTAGGAAATATTTCCCTTCTTCATATCCTAAGTTATGCTATAGAGTTATGATAAGTACTCCCCTCTATGATTGTTCTTTCCTATGATAGATCATGCTTAATACTAGCGAAAGACGGGCCCAAACTCCCAAGGAGAAACCTACCAATGGTGAGCTCCAGGATACTCTTACAATGCCTGCACAAGTGGTGGCCAACTAAGTCCAACAAAAGGCCCAACCCCTCTTGCTACTACCTCGAAAACTAGGTTAAGGGACTTTATGAGGATGAATCCTCCGATTTTCCATAGGTCAAAGGTGGATGAGGATTCACAAGAGTTTATTGATAAAGTCTATAAAATCTTGTCAATCATGGGTGTTGGGCCAAATGAGAAGGTGGAGTTGGTAGCGTACCAACTCAAGAGGGTGGCCCATATTTAGTTTGATCAATGGAAAGGTGAGAAAGATAATGGCTATGTAGTGCTTTGGAAGGAATTCAAATTGGCCTTCCTTAATTGGTTCTTCCCTTTTGAGCTTAGGGAAGAAAAGTTGGTTGAGTTTATGAACTTGAAACAAGGTGGTATGAGTGTGAGGGAGTATGCCCTGAAATTTCATCAACTTTCAAAGTATGGTCCTCACTTGATAGTCGATTCTAGGTCAAGGATGAATAAGTTTGTTATGCTATTTTCGATTTGGTAAGTGAAGAGTGTCGGTCCACCTTGCTTATTAGTGATATGGTCTTGTCTTGGTTGATGACATATACCAAGCAAATGGAAGAAGAAAAGTTGAGAAAGATAAGGGGTCATGAGGCCAAGAAAGCCCATTTTGAGGGCAAGTCCCAAAAGAGTGCTACATTTCAAGGCCAAAGGCCTCCTCATGCTATAAATAAGGGGTTTGCCAATGACTTCCCTAGGCCTCAAGGTATTGTTGGTGTGGCTCATAATGATGTGTGTGCTACCTATGGGAAGAGTCATAAGGGACCATGTTTGAAATGTTCCAATGCATATTTTGAATGTGGGGAGCTTGGTCACAAAAGGGTTGATTGTCCAAGAAACTATGGCAAGGTTCGGGGTGCAAATGTTATTCCATTGGGTAAAGGTGGTCCTCAATGTGGTGCCCCAAGGCACAATCGATTCTATGGTCTACATGGAAGGCAAGGGGTTGGTGAGGTCCCCAATGTTGTTACTGGTATATTGAAAATCTTTGATCTTGATGTATATCCTTTGATTGATCTGGGTGACACCCTTTCCTTTGTTACCCCCTTTGTTGCTAAAAAGTTTCATGTTGAGTTAGAGTTGTTGCATGAGTCATATGATGTATCTACCCCTATTGGTGCCTCTATTATTGCTACGAGGGTGTATCGAAATTCTTCACTTTGGATCTTGCATAAATTCTTACCTTGTCATCTTGTTGAATTAGATATGGTTGATTTTGATGTTATACTTAGGATGGATTAGTTGCATACAAACTATGCTTCTATTGATTGTAGAACCCATAGAGTCAAGTTTCAATTTCCAAACAAACTCGTGCTTGTGGGAAAGTCATGATATAGTAGTGAGGGGTAGGTCCATCTCCTATATTAAACCCTATAGGTTGATTTCCAAGGGGTCTTTGTATCATCTTGTGAGAGTCAAAGATGTGGAGTCCAAAGTCCCTTCCATTAAGTCAGTTCCGATTGTAAATGTGTTTCTTGATGTCTTCCCAAATAACTTTCTTGGTGTCCCTCCCAAAAGGGAGATAGATTTTAGCATAGATCTCCTTCCCGACACCCAACCTATCTTCAATCCCCCTTACCTTATGGCCCTAGTAAAGTTGAAGAAGTTAAAGGAGCAATTGAAAGATTTATTGGAGAAGGGATTTATTTGACCTAGCCAATCACCTTGGGATGCACTGGTGTTATTTGTAAGAACAAAGATGGGTCACTTAGAATGCGCATTGACTACCGACATATCAATAAGGTCTTTATAAAGCATAGATATCCTCGTCCAAGCGTTGATGACTTGTTTGACCAAATGCAAGGGGCTAGCTTTTTCTCTAAGATTAATCTTTGGTCCGAGTGTCATCAAGTGAGGGTGAGGGAGTGTGATACTCCCAAGATGGCCTTCCGAACTAGATATGAACATTATAAATTTGTGGTGATGTCCTTTGGGTTGACTAATGCACTGGCCATCATCATGGACCTAATGAATAGGGTCTTCAAGCCCTACCTTAATTCTTTCGTTGTGGTTTTCACTGATGATCTTTTGATCTGTTCACATAGTAGGGAGGACCATATGGGTCATTTGAGGGTTGTGTTACAAGGATTGAGGGAGGAGAGATTGTATGCTAAATCTGACAAGTGTGAATTATGGTTAAAGGAGTTGCATTCTTGGATCATACAGTGTCAGGGGATAGTATAAAAGTGGATCCTAAGAAAATCAATGTGATTAGGTATTGGGCTAGACCATTGACCCTATCGGATATTAGGAGTTTTCTAGGCCTTGCGGGTTTCTATAGAAGGATTGTGAATGGGTTGTCCTCCATTTCTTCTCCTATGATAAAATTGACTCTAAAGAAGGTTAAGTTTGTATGGACCAATGAATGTGAGCTAAGCTTCAAAACATTGAAAGATAGACTTGTGTCCGCTCCTATATTATCACTACCAGATGGGCTTGAGTGTTTTATTGTGTATTGTGATGCATCTAGAGTTGATTTGGGTTGTGTACTAATGCAAAATCATAAGTTCATAGCCTATGCTTCTAGGCAACTCAAAGTTTATGAAAGGAACTACCCTACCCATGATCTTGAATTAGTCGCCATGGTATTTGCATTAAAGATTTGGCGTCATTATTTATATGGGGTGCATGTTGATGTCTTCACCGACAAAAGATCCTTTAATATGTCTTTACTCAAAAAGATCTCAACTTGAGGCAAAGAAGGTGGCTAGAACTCCTTAAAGACTATGACATGAGTATGCATTATCATCCAGGTAAGGCTAATATTATGGTGGATGTTTTGAGTCCGGTGTCTATGGGTAGTCTAGCTCATGTGGATGGTGGTGATAGGGAGATGACTAGGGAGGTACATAGATTGGCTAGATTGGGGGTGAGGTTAGAAGATGTGAGTGATGGTGTTTTATTGTTGATGGTTCTAAATCTTCTTTGGTTAATGAGGTGATAGCAAAACAAGACCTAGACTCCTCCTTGCTTGAGTTGAAGGCCTTGGTGAAAGAGGGCAAGATAGAGGTTTTCTCCCAAGGGGTATATGGGCCCCTTAGATACCAATGTAGGTTGTGTGTATCATGTGTTGATGGTTTGAGGGAGAGAATTCTTGATGAAGCCCATAATTCCTCCTATTATTGCTACGAGGGTGTATCGAAATTCTTCACTTTGGATCTTGCATAAATTCTTACCTTGTCATCTTGTTGAATTAGATATGGTTGATTTTGATGTTATACTTAGGATGGATTAGTTTCAGTTCCACCAAAATGTATAGAGACTTAAGGGATGTGTATTGGTGGGGAGGCATGAAGAGAGATATTGCTAATTTTTTCACCAGTTGCCATAGTTGTCCATAAGTCAAAGCCGAGCATCAAAGGTCAGGTGGCTTAATCCAAGACATAGAGCTTCCTACTTGGAAGTGGAAGGTGATTAACATGGACTTTGTGGTTGGGTTGCCTAAGACTAGGAAAGGTCTTAATTCCATATGGGTGGTGGTTGATAGGATGACAAAATTGTCTTACTTTCTACTAGTCAAGACTACATATGAGGTTAAAGAGTATGTAAGGTTGTACATATATAATTTAGTGAGGTTGCATAGGGTTCTTTTATCCATCATATCGGATCATGGTGCACAATTTACTTCACACTTTTGGAGATCTTTTCAAAGGTGTCTTGGAACCAAAGTTTACCTTAGTATGACCTTCCACCCTCAAACGGATGGCTAAGCCGAGAGGACAATTCTAATATTTGAGTATATTCTTAGGGCATGTGTCTTGGAGCTTAAAGGAGTTTGGGATGACCATCTTCTATTGATTGAGTTTGCCTACAACAATAGCTATCACTCTAGCATCGGTATGGCTCCATTTGAGGCTCTTTATGGGAGATGTTGTAGATAATTGGTGGGTTGGTTTGAGGTTGGAGAGGTGGCTTTATTGGGGATGGATCTAGTTATGGATGCTCTTGACAAGGTTAAGATGATTGGGGAAAGGTTGAGAACAGCCCAAAGTCATCAAAAATCCTATGCCAATGTAAGAAGAAGAGATCTAAAACTCCATGTGGGTGAGTGGGTTTATTTGAAGGTTTCTCAAATTAAAGGTGTAGTCCGTTTTTGCAATAAGGGGAAGTTAAGTCTAAGGGATGTTGGTCCTTATAAGATGATAAAGAGGGTTGGCAAGGTAGCTTATGAGTTGAAGTTGCCTAGTGAAATGAATTTGGTTCATCCGGTATTCTATGTCTCTATGTTGAGAAAATGTGTTGGTGATCCTAATGCTATTGTGCCTCTTGAT
This sequence comes from Solanum virginianum, assembly GCA_000787875.1. Lineage (NCBI taxonomy): Eukaryota > Viridiplantae > Streptophyta > Magnoliopsida > Solanales > Solanaceae > Solanum > Solanum virginianum. The sequence continues at coordinate 65,481 of DF358279.1, forward strand.
GTTGTGGGTGTTGTTGAGGACTATGTCTCTATGTTGAGAAAATATGTTGGTGATCCTAAAGCAATTGTGCCTCTTGATGTTGTGGGTGTTGCTGAGGATAACTTAACCTATGAGGAGGTTCTAGTTCAGATCTTGGATAGGCAATTAAAGAGATTGAGGAACAAAGAGTTGGCATTTGTTAAGGTCCACTTTCAACTTGGGAGGCCGAAGTAGACATGCCAAAGCGGTATCCTCATCTTTTCCACTCCACTCAAGCTTAAGGTACTAATCCTAAGTCTCATATATGATTTCAAGTCCTACAATCTAACCCCTATGTCATTTTGAGGATTTGAAAATGATGTTTTATATGTTATGTTGCATTCTTGTTGGAGCTGAGCTATTCATGATCACTCTTATCTTGTACGTATCTTTTACATTCGGGGACGAATGTTTCGAAGGGGGAGATATTGAAACGACCCCAAAAAGTGCCCAAAAAGTGTCTTGGAATGCCAAGAATTTTAATTTCCTTATATCTAAAAATTTGCTCGTTATTTCAAAAATCCAACTTCATATTTGTGATCAAGGGTTCCAAGTTAGGTGAAAAGGGGTCTAACCTCGATTTAAGAGCAAAAGAATAGCAATTACAATTTTTTTAGTGACGATTTCCAGTGAGCAGTTCGCGATGTGACTTGGGCATGCCTTAGTACAAATTCCACTCTGCATCCTCTCCGCCATGCGGAGATGTGTTTTTCACCTGGCAGTTTTTTTTAAGTACGGTCCAAAATATTCTAAGTGTTGGACCCAAGTTTCCCAAACGTGTTTTTATCTATAATTAGTCAAATTTCACCCTTATATCATTCTAATCATTTCCCAATACTCCCAAGTAATAGTTAGCCATATTTTCACTCCAAATTCCAAGACTCAAAACCCTCATCCAGATTTAAGGGTTCTTTTCATGCTTCAAGTCTCCATTATTAACCTCTACCAAGAACTTCTCAAAAGCTAAGATATGTGGTGTTGAACCTTTGGGTCCTTTCACCCATGGCGCCTAAGTCTCCTTTTTACTAATATTATACAATTTAAAGTTGATTTTACATGTGGCTCTTGTATATTGAGAAATTGACAGTACAGTGATTTTAATTCTTGAAAGTATGGTTGTTTTAGCATGTTTTGAGCTCTAAATCTTAGATCTAATGTATTAGACTCTATGATGAATCCTATATAAGGTATAGTACTCGACCATGCCTAATCCAGGGGGTTAAGCGCCCGGATAACCTAGATAATACTCATCCACCAGACTGATGGGATGGCATCATCACTAACTTAGATGGGGGTTTGTACTCACTAACCTAGATGTGGGTTAATACTCATCCACCAAGGTGATGGGGTGGTATCATCGTCAACCTAGATGGGGCTTCGTACTCATGAACCTAGATGAGGGTTAATACTCATCCACCTAAGTGATGGGGTTGCAACATCACTAACCTACCAATTGTCCATTGTTATGCATGTTGATTATGAAGCTTATCTCTTGTTGCATTGCATCCCATATACTTAGTACATTCAAACGTACTATCACATACTCTTGCCTACATGATATCACCATGTAGGACACAGTCCCCAAGTGGATCGTCATCCTCCTCCACGTGGCTAGATGGTGCTATTCCAAGCTTGTTGGTCAGTCCTTCATTTCGGGGACTTATTTTTATGTTTTTCTCTTATCCATATATTGAGACACTATCTTATGTGTTATTTGACTATGAGGGTGAGCCCGGTTACTTTGTCTTAGCCCCCGCTCTATCTATGTATTTAGATGTGTTTGTTGGACATGTTGTGTAGTTATGTATGAGCTTTGACTCTTGAATCTTGATTATGAGGTTTATGCAAATTATCCCTTTGTTTGTTGGAGATATTGTGTAGTTATCTATGAGCTTTGACTCTTGACTCTTGATTATAAGGTTTATGCAAACTATCCCTTAGCCCCATTGCCCCTATTCTTAATCTATGTCTTTTGTATGCTTTCGCGACCAAGGATGTGTAATGACAAGTTAAGAGGCTTGTTTGGGGTTCCTTCGGGTTCCCCATTCGCCATGTCACATCTAGGTCCTAGGCTTGGGTCATGACAAATGTACCAAGCATGTAGGATGTAATACAATAATAGATAGGCAACATAGTCAAAATGCATAATAAGGCAATAGATGAACTTATAACAACATGGCATGCATGAATGATACTTGGAGTAATCATGCTTTTATATATATATATATATATATATATATATATATAATATTACATGTGTAGGAATAGATCACCATTATGGACCAAGCAACTTAGTACATGGAACCTAAGGTAGACCACCCCTTAGAAGTGACAGAGGTACCAACCCCTCAATTTGTTGACCGCCGGAAGTGATTGAGGTACCAACCGCTCAATTGGTTGATGGCTTACCACCTCCATCCAAGGCGATTGGGGTACCAAACCCTTAACTGGTTGATAGCTTACCACCCCCATCCGAGATGATTGAAGTACCAACCCCTCAAATGGTTGATGGCTTACTACCTCCATTTGAGATGATTGAGGTACCAATAACCTCAATTGGTTGATGGCTTACCACCCCTATCCAAGGTAATTGGCGCATCTCCCCTCAATTGGTTATGGTCAACTCACAACACAATAGATACATCTCATCAAATCAAGACATTCATATCACCCTTTCACCATCATAAAGTCACTTAACTCATGTTCCAATCATTAGGCCTTCAACAACTCAAGATACATTAACTAGAAATTTTATCAAACACTTGGTGGGTGTGCAATGCTAGTGTAAAACCATGCAATTCAAGAGTGAAATCATGCAAGTAAATTCAATGTAGAAACACCCACCAACACTTGGTAATACCCCCATTTAATATACATCAAAATCCTTCATCAAATCTCAACATACATCTAAGATTCATAGCTCAAAACATCCATAAACAGTCACACTTTTACAAAACTCCAACATAGTTCATAGTCACATTCATAATAGAAGACCCATAAGTAAAATCAACTTAGAAATATGTAATTTAGGTAATAAGGAAGCTTGGGCACCTTTAGTGAAAAGACCCAATGGTTGAAACCCACATACCTTGACTTTCGAGAATCCTTGATGAAGATAGGAATTGGAGACTTGAAGCTTGAGTGAAATCTTTAAGATCCGGAATGAGTTAGGAACCCTTAATTTTGAGTAAAATATTTGTCTAAATGTTTGAGAGAGTATTAGGGAATCTTTTGTATGATATAAAAGTGAAATACAGCTAAGTAGAGGTATTTTCACACAAGGGAAAGCTTAAGCCCAAGACCTAAATGCCTTGGACTGAGATAAAAAAAAAACTGGCAACAAAATACACTTCTCCGCAATAGGTCCACGTCGTGGAGCAGTCGCGGACTACTACTGGAAATGCAAAATTGGCAAAATTCATTTTTCACTATGGGTCCTCTAACCTTCAGGTTATACCCATTGCCCACTAAATTTTTCCCCCAGATAAAAAATATGAATTTGGATTTTTAATATCATGCACGGATTTTGAGATATATGAAAATTATGATTTTGGACACATCAGAAGCACATTTTTGGCACTTTTTGGGGTCGTTTCACGTATGGAGATATACTTGGCCTAATAAAACCTTTCTCTAACAAGTATTTCAACTGATCTTTGAATGCCTTCAACTTAACCGGTTCCATAGGATAAGGAAGAATAGATATATGTTGACCATCTAGGAGAAGATCTATGCCAAAGTCTACTTTCCTTTTGGGAGGAATATCGGGCAAATCTTTGGGAAACACATCTACAAACTCATTAACCATTGAAACTGATTTGAGAGTAGGTGGCTCAGCCCTCAAAATATGATAAATACACCCTTTGAAATCAACTTTCGGGCCTTATGGTAGGAAATAAATCGACCATTAATAGTGAAGTCACTACCTTTCCATTCAAGAACGGGTCCATGTGGAAATTAGAACTTGACCTTCCGAGTTCTACAATCTATGGAGGTATATGAAGCATGCAAGTGAACCTTTTGAAGAATCACATCAAAATCAAACATCTCATGTTCCAAAAGATCACACGAAAAGAATTTATGCAATACAGAAACAGGACAACCCTGATAGACTTTTCTGGCAACAATAGACTCACCCACGGGAGTACAGACCGAAAAGGGATCCCTTAAAATTTTAGGGATCAAACGAAACATAATAATCAAAAGAGGAGTCACAAAAGATAAATTTGCACCCGGATTAAGCAAAGCATGAGCATCAAAATCAAAGGCTATTAACATACCAGTCACAACATTCAGAGTCTCCTAAACTTCCTGATGAGCCTGCAAAGCATAGAACCTGTTATGCCTCAGGGCACCACCTTAAAGAGTTCTCTGCTAGCCTTGATCACCTTGAACCACTCTACCTTGACCCTTCTGAGCAACCTTAGGACAATCAACAACCTTATGGTTCTTATTACCTCACCCAAAGCATATACCCAACTCCTTCCAACATGCAGCCATGTCATTCTTTCCACATCTATCAAGCCAAGTAAGTGTGGGCCAATTAGTGCCATAGGAGGAGGCACCCTAGCATTGTAAACCTTGCATTACAACTTTGTCCTTGTTGGAACTGATTATAACCACCACCCCTGGAGTTGGAGAACCCACCATCATAATGAGTCGTCTTAGATTCTTGCACCCTTTTCTCCTTGACCTTTTCCCCTTCAATCTGTTCAGTATATGTCATGATTCTAGTGATTTCCATATCCGGAATAAGCATAGTCATATGACATTCCTTCAAAACCAAATCAAAGATACCAGAAGTAAACTTGTGCATTCTTTCATAGGGGTCAGCCACAAGCATAGGGGCATACTTTGAGAGCTTAGTGAACATAAGGTCATAGTCCCTCATAATCATAGCACCCTATTTGAGGTTGATAAATTTTGTCATCTTAGCTTCCCAAAGTTCCAAAGGAAAGAAATGATTCAGAAATGAAAACTTGAACCCTTCGCAATTAATAGCATTGCCACAAATCCTATTCATCAACCATTGAGTGTACCACACTTGAGCCACATCTTTCAACGGACAAACAACTAACTCAGCCTTATCCTTAGAAGTAACTCCTATAATAGTCAACATCTTAGAGTGCTACTAAACTCTTGACCATCCTCATTACCCTTTAACCCATAGAACTCCGGAGGATTCATCAGGGTGAATTTCTTGCTCTACAAGCTGGAATGGGATCACGAGGAGAGAGATCAGCCTATTAAGTCTAAGTGATCACCTATTGGGCAAGCATAGCAATAGTCGTAGGGAAATCACCATTAGGGATAGGCTCTTCCATAGGCCATTAAGCAACTTGGTCCTTATTAGCCGAGGTCGTTCTTGGTAAGGGATCTCTTTGTGGAGGCATCTTCTATAATATAGCAAGGACATCATCAGGATTAGGAAACCTTAATACATAGTCCATTGCATGAAATAAGAAATGAAGAACTGAGAGAATTCCTAGAACGCCATCATAGCCTCCTATAAATAGGTATGGTGGACTTCATACCTATGAATAGGACTCTACTTGACGCGATATGTTGGACACCAAAGATCATTTATAAATTTAGTTCTCTGATAACAAGCTTGACATGACAAGGACCTAGGGTCTAGAAAAACCATGGTGAATGGGAACCCAAGAGCTCTCAAACAAGGCTCATAGCATCTGTTCACATATCATTGATTTGTAAGCGCATATGAAATAGTAAACACATAGTTCTAAGTGATGAGAAAGTTGGGCTCACACTATGGGGATATCATAAGGATAGGGATTTACATGAATTCGCATAACGTATAGCACAGAATGACTAAGGGGCAGGTAAGTATGACTCACTCTATGGGAACAAATTGAGACATAGGATCTTCCACATAATAACATAAATCTATATCATAATACACATACACAATTCATAATAATTCATGTTTGATCGATAGCCATAAGCATAATCATAATTTCCGTAATACAACATATAGAATATATCTATACAAGAGTCTACAAGATCTCCAACAATGCCTCTAATCAATAGAATAGGATGGGGACAGATACATGTCTCAGGCTTACCCTCAAAGTAAAGATAGCATAAGCAAAAGCAACAAAAGGGAGATTGATGGTAGCTTATCCATAGAAGATAGGACTCACCACAACAAGTGTCTCAAATCTGATCTAGCCATCAAATGGTGGATGAAGGAAGTCTCAGGTCCATACATGGTTAGATCATGTAGGAAGAAAGTATGTGTTAGTACATTTGAATGTACTAAGTATGGAGGCATACTAGATTATGTAGGCAAAAAGTATGCATTAGTACAATTGAATATACTAATTATGTGGGCATGCAATGCATATGACTTATCAACCTCCTTTCAATGTTAAATAACAAGGGCACATAATATAAAAAGATATATATAGCAAAGTTAAGTAATACAACAATATGCCATGAAGTCCAAGATGCTTGAAATTTCATAATGCTTATATAAAGTTGGGATGAGACCATAACTGGCATCTCAAACTCATGCGAGCTATTACATGAATTTGCCCAATGTTGACCTCCCATTAGGAGAGAGAAGATTACTTGCCAAAGTCGAACTACACCACTCCTTATGGCCCGATCATTTCAGTGTAATGCAACCTTTCTTACGGCTTATTCATGTCAGCAAGAATTCCATATCATATCATATCAATATTTGCAACCATACCTTACAACCCAATCATTTCGGTGGATGGCTACCATATACCTATGCTGGCATATAGTTCAATAAAAGGGAGAGGGCCCTTGGGGATAGCCCTGACACCCCCAATCTATTCAGTGCTAAGTTATCATCCCACAAGAATACTTATGCATATACATGCTTTCAAAAGATGCACAAGTCAATTCAAATCATTTCAATGCACCATTTGGCTTAAAGCCAAACATTCTTCACAATCATTCATACTTGGGCTAAAAAACCAAACCATAATTCAATCCATACTTTTCATGCATAGGAATAGCTCATTAACTTATAACAATATGGTGTAAACACATAATATGCTCAAAGAGCCAATGTCAATAGACATTTATGTGATAACATTTTTTTCATAATCAATATGTGAGCTTAACTAACCGAATCAATGAACATATGTGAGCTTAACTCACTGAATAATTTTCAAAAAACCATATATGGGCTTAACCCACTAATAAAAAACCAATGCTCATAAATGCATATGGCCATGAATAATATGTGAATAGCATGGGCAATAGAGATTTTATCTTAAATCAACATTACAATAGGAAAATCAAGTAAATCCATAAGTAAAATCCATAATCAAATCACAATTTAGATTAGTCATGCTTAAATATAGCTTTAAAAGGACAATTCATATTCAAATTCTCGCAATAATCATGCAGTTTAACATTTTTGGGCTTAAATAACTTTAAATTCATCAATAATATATATCCCATATCTCAATTGAATCAAATAAAAAAAATAATTTTAAAAACCTATATTTAAAGTAAGCTTAAATTTCATAAATCAAGTGTAAAAGAGTTTAGGTCTTGATGGTTGAAAGGGACCATGAATTAATCCCACATACCCAAGTTCACTAAGAAGAAACAAGAAGCATTTGATAAAGAATAGGGCCCTTCCTTGATTCCCAAGCTAGGCCTTCACTAGAGTCTTCGAGAGGAGTTCTTAAGAGTGAGTTTGAATAATTCTAAGTATGAGAATGAATTTGAATGAGAGAAGAAGAATATAGGTCATTTGAATGACTTTGGATAGTAGAGAAGTCACAAAAGAACCTTAGGAGAAGACATAATTATGAAAATGCCATTAATGAAATGGAATAAAAAAATATTACTGAGGCTCGCATGGGAGGGTTACACGGTCAGTACAAAGGCACATAGACCATGAGCCTTTCCATGAATCCATCCTTAGAAAAATTTCCACTATCAAAAGATTGGTATGGTAATTCTATACTGATAAAATTTGCACGGTAAGACCCGTACAAAGCACTTCTCAGAACTTCTCCATTGACAAAGTTCCAAGACGATGATCCCATATGTAGAAAATTTTCACTCTAACACCCAAAATGTGATTTTTAAGGCCAAGGCCACTTCACGCAAGGCTCCACGTGGTCCATAAAGTGCCACACGGACTGTGTGGGTTCATGTGGTGCTTCCTTTGGTCTTATACTCCATGTTAAGGCTAATATTTGATACACTAGGCCAAGGGTAAACTCAATGCCCCTCCACACACTGCCCGTGGTGAGCCACATGACCCGTGGAGGTTCCTATAAGGCATCACCTTGGTAAAAAAAAATTTGGAACCAAAATCAAGCACCATAAATGTCATACTAAGTCTTGGTCCTTACACCCAACTCCTTCATTGTCTACATAGTTGGAGCCTCAGGCTTCGGAAAAATAACCCTAAATGCCAAGGACTACCACTTTTTGTATTGCCCAATTGGCCAAGTCGGCTGACATTAAGGCTACTAGGGTTGAGTATTCCTTGCCCGAGATTATTGAAAGGTCCATCACCACTACATTAGACTAAAGATTAAAATAAGAAAAAAAGTACAAGGAGTTGTTAGAAGCTCAATAAATGAGGATCGATAGGTTGGAGGTCAATTTAGAGGATCATGGCGCAAAGATAAAAGCATTTGAAGATAGGATAGTTGTTGTGGAGTCAAAAGGTGGTGATGGTATCAACACGTTAGCTATAAAAGTCAAGAATGATGTGTTAAAAAAAAGGTAGCGTAAATAAAGTCCATGAATATATCTTCTTTATGGGGTATGTTGGACTTGCTACTAGGGGTTAAGTTGAATGTGGCTCCTAATAGAACTGCCAGTGTTATTTCTAGTAACGTACTCAAGAAGATAATATACCAGCTTCCTTAGAGATAGATAAGGAGAATTGGGATTTGAACCCCAGTTGTTCAAGCATGAGGAGCGAATGTTGCTTGTAATGACCTAACTTAGGGGCCTAGTCATCCCACAATGAATAAAATACCTGAAGGCACCTCACCGAAGCCATCTTAACAATCTCAAGCACTCACAGGCATAAACATATAAATATTGGAAAAGTAAAATGGGGAAGGGCCTATCAAACTTTTTAACATAATGAAGTAACATTAAAAAGCATGAAATACTAACATAGTTTTGTCCTTATAGCATATCGACTAATATATCGACGGCCAAAACCAGTAATGGTCAATTTTTATTAAATTGAAAAGACTCCAATATTTAACAACATAGAAAGTAATCTCGAAAGGGCTAAAATACATCATCTCAAAATAAAATACAAGGTAGAAAGGAAAATGGTATAGTCCCGAACTAAGGGGCTCACCAAAAATAAAAGTCCTAGTCCTGAACATTGTATACTACCCATGAGCCGGTGGAGGAGTGTCTGTCTATATATGGTTAAATCATGCAGGTAAAATGTGTATTAGTATATTGGAATGTACTTAGTATATTAGATACAATGCATGTATGAAATTGCAATGCCATCATTCAAAAATATAATATAAGCTTAAGCATGCACAAGGAATATATCTCAATATATTTGAGAGTCAATGCATGAGAAATCACTTATAATAGAAACATATCATGAAATCATAAACTTGTGGGAGAAGACCTTAATTGACATATAAGACCATGTGAGCTACTACATGGAATCTGACATAACCCGTTGACACGGGGAGACCAGTTGTATGGTGGAACTCCATCAAATTTGCATGCATCTTAATAACATAAATGGCCTATGTGGATTCACTAGCCTAGCCTAGAAGGGCAACTATTGTGGCACATAGTTAGGAACTTTGACATTTAGCTTTTATGGGTCATGCCATATCTAATGGGATGAAATTCAATCTCCTGTCCATATGGTGCTGTGTCATCCCACGAAATCCTTAAAATATTAGTTAGAATCATAAATCTCAATATAGGAGTTGATGAGCTTCCAAAATATGACACTTTTATGCTTAAGATTTAGAATTTTATGTGTTCTCAAAATGATGTTAGTGAATTTGATGTGTTTTTATGTTTGTTTTTCAGGATTACAAGATTTGGCACGACTTTTAGCTAAGCAAGCAGATGCTAAAGTTTTTGCTATTCTACGACACTCTTTATGGCCCTGGAATTTTCCATAAGCTGTACAGTTAGTTTTGTAGAAAAATAAAGTAAAGGTTGGATCAAGTGTTGCTGATTGGATCAAGGTAGTAATGAATCAAAAAAGAGATTAATTAACAGCATTCAATTGATGGTTTCTCGTCTAATCAATCAAACTGGATCAAGAGGAGGTTATACTGGAATAATATGCAAGGATTAGTAATGTCATTATGTGGGGATGGATCAAATAACATAGTGAAACCTCTCTCCTTGATAAAAGGCTTTGGTAAACTTAACTTACCATTTTACATGCTACACACTAGAAAAGAATGTGATTATCTGGTAATACCAAATTAGGAAATCATGGAGAACACAATACCATAGTTACTCTTCTTACTAGTTTTGCACACTTGTCTTAGTCTAGGATTTTTTCTACAGTTTAAAAAAAAAAACCTTTGGGGAGATATTTAAGTTAATTAACTCGAGTTGCTTGAAATTACACTAAGTTTACCAAATTCTATGTGATATCGACCTTAAAATTGATTAGGTTATATAACTTGACAGCAACCACTTTATCCTTCAAAAAGGAGGTATGGTTTGGGTGACATCAGGAGTAGTTCAAACTTAGGAACCACCAAGAGAGCATTCTCCATTTATCTTGGGACCTTTCTCAAACGTCTTTAGGGAAATTATCAACTTCTTATATCCTTGATAAATCATAACTTTAAAATACAACTTAATGCCCTAATCATTATCATAAATCATGCAAAACTTCACTTAAAAACTAGATGGGCTAGGCTTTTGAATGGAACTATCATAAATCATGGAAATGTACTTCTTCAGAAATATGTAAAACAACACACATCGTATCAAAAACAAAACTCAACATTGGGGTCATCATTGATAGCTTAACTATATGCATTTACTTATTAAAAATATCATAGGATATCATGAATATCATTTAGTCTCATAATTCATCATGAAATCACCATAAACTTGCATAATATCTTAAAGCAACTTAAAGAAAATGTAAAATACTTAATGAAGGACTTTATGGGTGGAAGGATACCCATAAATTAAGATCACATACGTTAACCAGTGATGATGTTCATGCTCCAATAAGAACGCAGTCGCTGTCAGTAGTTAACCTAACCGAAGGTTAGCATTAAATCCACAGGGAATACAAGGTTTGACTACAACAATTCACTATCAATCATTTCGAATATCAATAACTAAAATCGCTAAATGGAGGGGGGTTGTGATTCAAGAACAAAATAAAATAAACACTATACTATGATGGAAAAACACTCAATTTTTGGGACAACTTGGGAATTGTGTTACCCATGGTTCGTTGACTTGATTACCCTAGGTAACATAACTATAATTGGAGATTCACATACAGGATGGTAATTAGGTTCTTCTAGCCCTCTTGTGAAGGAGAAGGTCGAATTTTACCATGGCGCTTGGTCAACTACCATGGAGTGCCAACTAACCATTACCTATTGTCCTAGTCAACCTCCCCTTGGTCAGGCTTGGTTGATTAGACGAGAATATATCAATCGAATTCTGTTGTCTGCTTCCCTTTTCCTATTTGTTACTACCTTAGTCGGGATTGTGATAATAGGCGGGGTTTGGTGTTGGCCACCACTAAACAACAATGATAATGAAGTGAAATGAATGATACATGCAAAACCCCAATCATAGAAATGTAATGAACCTAGGTTATCTCAAGTCAAGTACCCATTGTTCCCACAACCCCAAGTTGTGGGTGCTTAGCTACTCATGGCTAAGGCAAAACTAACAAAAATGCAAATGAAAGGTATGATTTAGATTTTTACCCAAGGCAATGAAGATTGAAGATACCACAAGTTGCAAACCACAAGCTTGATACATTGATAATAAGCACAAAGCAAGGTTTATAATCCCCAAAATTGGGTTTTCCAAGAGAAAAAGCTAAACTAAGCTAAAAACCTCCAAGTTTTCTTGAGAGTATATTCAAAGATGATATTCTCTTCTCTTTTTTTGAATCTCTTCTTAATAAAACCCTAACATAAACTATATATAGTATTTACAAAATAACCCTAAAAATTACACAAAAAAGATATCTAGCAGCTGGTATGCCTCATAGGTACGACTAGTAGGATGGCATACGAGTCGTAATCAAGGTCTCGTATCAGATTCTTGGCGTCTTGGACTCAACTGGTACGACCCATTAGTATGAGTCATTGCTTATGCTATGACTCGTGTGCTCCTCATAGTCTAGGCCTTCAGTTTTTGATCCAATATTTTGGCTCTCTGATTCCTGCTATGAGTCTATCTATACAAGTCATAGTGAAACTTACAACTCGTTAGGGTGACCTCCACTTAGCATATTTCTGAGTTTTGGTCTCTGTTTCTTGCTACGACCATACCCTATGACTCGTAGCTTAGGTTATGACTCGTAGGTGAGCTCGTATGTCCTATACTTCAGCAAAATTTGCAATTTTTCTCCAAAATCATGTCAATCTAACTTTCCTGCAAGAACAACACAAAAATACATAAAACCCATAAAAGGTCGCATTAAGAACTCACAAAATCCCTTGTTTTAGGCATCTAATGTGTTGTATTTTGACAACACATCAACACCCTCAACTTAGAATTGTTGCTTATCCTCAAGCAATGACTCAATCTACGCAAACAATGACAAATACATAGTAGTTATACCAATGGCATATACATCTTTCACTCTAATCCAGGTACCCAACTATTATTTTAATAACCAGATTGTAAAGTTACTAGGCGAAACCAAAACATGATAATGAATCTGGCAACCTAACTATGATAAGATAAAGAGCATTGACCATTCACAATCACTAGTGTAGCCATATTCTAATCAAGTTGTACAAATGTCCTCACTGAAAAGAAGTCCCTCTTACTCACTTAAGATGCATTTAAAGTTCAGGGACTGAGGAAGCATTCTCACTCTCACAATTAAAATTCATGCATACTAACTAACACCATAGTCTTACCTCTATACTCATCTTCTAATTTGGTGATAAAGTGGATTTGGATCACTTTAGGACTTATGGGTTTGTATCAAAGGTTCAGGGGGCTTTAGTATGGTAATGACTAAAAGTTATTCTTGAACCATGTTTACCAATACTTTTTGCTTTCATAACCCAACCCTTCTTATTAAATCCACTATTATTCTCCTGTTTCAAGCTTTTTCTCGAGTGCTTTCTGTCTATTTTCAGATATACCTTATTTCTGAGCTCAATTCTTGCTACTCTTCCTCAATTCAAGACATTTTTTTTTGTTTCTTCACTCAGCTCATGATTTTTCATTTCTTTCTTTATTTCCCGACTAACCACCTCATTATTATTACTTTACCACAATAAAGGCCACCCTCAACTTAGGATTTTAGCATGAGATGAGTACACAATATCCATTCTCCAAACCAGGGCCACAATTTGTAGCCACCCTCAAATTAGGTTTTTAGCCTCAAGTAAGGTTCACATGTTCAAGGATAGACCAGGGTAAATATCATGGTATTTCATCAAACAAGGTTAAGCTAGCAAGGTGTCAAGAAGGAATGAGTACATGAGAAGCTCAAAAATTGGGAACAAGGGATTTACTCACTCATTTGGTAGGTCATTTAGGCTAAAAGTGGGTTCACTCAAAGAACAAAGGCCTAAGATCCATTCCAAATTAACCCCATCAACAAACTAATTTTAGAGTAATAAGGCAAGTTCTGAGTCCATACAAGATGGATGAATGCAGCAAAATAAGCATACAACATACATGGAATTGCACGCATAATCAAGTATAGACTCACAGGTCATGCTTCAAGCCTCAACTTACCTTCACATTATCAGAACAAACATCACCGGATCATCAAAATGCATGAGTGAACCAATAATCACAATCTCAAAAATTTTGAGGGTACCTAATTTTTCAAATCATTTAAAGACTATACATATGCCAACAGATAACACAACTATGAATTTACACATTATCTACACTAATTAAACATGCCGATTCAACTAAAAATAAGTATCCACAAGGAAAAAGAATCATGGCAAGAAAACCTTGGGATCAAAAATAGGGAAAGTTATGGCATCGAGGTTACTCAGACTTCACCTTAATCGATAATGCCCCACACCCCACCAAAATAGGATACTTTGTCCTCAAAGCAAAGACAAAAATGAGAACCAAACACGATAACATAGAAATATGTATATTCATACATTAAAAGTCAAAAACTAACATCCATAATATATGTAAAATCAACATCCACCATAAAAGTATTTAAACACATCCAAAAACCAACATAATAAAAAGATTGCCTAACAACAAAATAAAGTATACATAATGAAAAAATAAGAACTGGGGTCAAAAGAAGTCAAACTTCATGGTGCATCAAACACCGATCTCTGGCAGTCAGCAGGGTCCTGGGGCACTATCTCCTCCTTAGCAATCTGGGTCACAGCTGTACATGAACTACCCTTTCCATATGAATGTTATTGCTCCTTATATCTCTGTATGGCCATCAATAGGATCGACTCCTACACCACCTCTTCTGGTATGTGCTCCTCTACGTGGGCTGCTAGGTCATCAGGTTGAGGTCGCTTCTGGCTCATCTCTGGATCATCTATATCTAACTTTCCTGCAAGACTCGTAGTAATAAAATTTCTTATAAAAATGAAGTCTGAACTCAGATACGAGTACAGTCGAGAGGACTCTTCCCATGAGCATACAGGCGCTCAGCTAGCTAGTCAAACACCTCATCACCCGCCGGTGCTACCTTTGGGACTGCAACAGGGGTTGCTAACATCTGTAATAGGTCGACCTTGAACTTGGCCAACCCCTCAGTCACCGCTCTCATATCAGTAGGCCTAGCACCCTCAAGTCTCTATTGGACTCTCACCTCAAATTCATAGACTCGGGCATGCACTGCTCTGACTTTCTTATATACCAATGCATAGCTGAATGCCTTCATCCTCGCCTCTGAGTTCCTCATGGTCTCGTTGACCTAAGGCCTGACCTGTGCTGCTAAAGCCTGTAGCTTGGACTCCGCCATAGCTACCTTGTGTAATAGTGCCTAAAAAGCAACAGTAGAGAGAATAGAATCAACCTATAATATAGCTATTGCTACTGCTGGGTACTGGAGGATGGCATGGACTCAATTTCCACAGCTGACATAGGATCGGTAGAGGCCAAGGTAGTACCAGTACAAACTTGAGATGCACCCTGAGTCTAAGGCTCTACCAAGAATAGCTCTGGAATGGCTGGAGGAGCTATTCATGGTAAGGCCACCGGGTTCTCGTCAGCCTTAATTAGGCTGGGTCGATGGTATGTGTGTCCTCCACGTACTAGTCCCGATAAGAATCGATAGGAACTCCTGATGCACTACACAAATGATAAATCAAAATAGGAAATGGTAGTGACGTATTTGTCCAGATCGCTGACTCATAGATCTTCTCTTGTATGATCCTGGCCTAGTGTATCTTCTAACCAGCTAAGATGCTGACTAATAACACAACCCACTCTAAGGTAATCATATTATCCATGAAAGTGGGCTGGATATGCCAACGGATAGTGGACCACCAAAACTTGGCCCAAAAAGAGAGGTGAGCCATCACTATAGGATTTGCATGGTTCGTAACCCACGTTGGCTTGAACCCTTCTTACAAATCTAGCTAGCAAACCACCCTAAAAGCTCTATCCTAGCCCTAATGTCCTTCCCAATCACCTCTCTCCCTATATTGTCAATGCGTCCATCATACTCATGATAGACTGAGGCATTCTATAAGTGGGCCCAAATTGGATCCGTCGAATAGTCTCCTCCG
>DF358279.1:81532-92001 GCA_000787875.1 Solanum virginianum
TGGGCTTCTTGTTCTTTGGTAACCCCCGGCAGAGTGTAGATATGCTGCATAAAACTCACAGACCACGTAAGGGGCATACTTGCCCAGCTGCTGGGTAGTCCATCATAGCCCATGTCTGTCTAATGCTTCATCTAATCCTGGTACCTTATCCAACCCTGAGTCATTCAGTCTGGACTCTTCATGAAATTGCCGCATTGGTTTGCCTTGTCCCTTAGGCTCTAACCCTTGGTGATATATCTTCTTCATCCCTAGGACACACCATCTGCGATCTGCTTGGGGTTGTGACTGGACTTCTTCCTGCTGGGTCTGGGAGGTGCTCTCACACTAAAAATAAGTATCCACAAGGAAAAAGAATCATGGCAAGAAAACCTTGGGATCAAAAATAGGGAAAGTTATGGCATCGAGGTTACTCCCGACTCTGACCCTGAGTGTATAGGGGTCATCTGTGGTAGGTTGCTATCAGACCCATCCCTATTACCTTGTTTTTCCTTCTCTTCAAAGTAGGAGGAACTGCTAACTTCCATGGTAGTTTGTGCTTTATGTGACCGAGTTTGAGGTATATTATCTTTGGGGTCTACTCTGACCCTATGGACTTCTAGAGACTCTTCAAATCCCTCTACCTCAGAGGATTCATCAATCAACCTCTCTTGAAATGTCTAGATTGCTCGTTTGTCTTTTGGAGGAATTGTATCTACAAAACAACCATATAACAACATTTGAACTTTAAGATGTTTGACCAATCAATGATCACAAAGCAAAGAATAAGAAATACAGCTACTTAAACTAGAAATAAAATAAAACAAAAGACAAAAAAAATCTTTGATGCAATTGCAAGTCTGCAGATATGAATACAGTTACGACTCATTTGATGTCCTATGAGTCGTACACTGGCCTCGTAGTAATAAAATTTCTTATAAAAATGAAGTCTGAACTCAGATACGAGTACAGTTATGACTCAAAGTGGAGCCTACAAGTCGTAGTCTAGCCTCGTACCTATTTCCAGAGATAATTTTAATCACTTAGTCAAAATTATGAGACCCAACTATGAGTCATAGCAGGTACTACGAGTCATATATACGTCTCATATGAGAAACATGAAGGAACCACAAGCGATTGGTGCTTGCTACAAGGGACCATTAAGACTCATAGGGGAACCTATGAATCATATGAGTGCCTCGTAGCTGAAAACTGAAAACTGAAGGCACCAGTAGTACCTATCAGTTTCCCACAACAAGCACAAGTAAAACAAGAACAACTTAATATTAGGCACCTATAAGAGCAATACACTACATTTGATATGTAAATGCTCCCACTATAAAACCAGACAGTTAGAACAACCACTATTCCTCAGAGTCGAAGGTAAATCCAAATCACATCAAGCAATACCATGAGCACTTTCATATCCAAACTTGCACTTTTTATCAACAAACCATGCTATTGAGATACAGGTGCCATTCAGACAATTTCAATCAAGTTCAACAATCTATGGCATATAAAATACACCTACACTATCTAAATTCCCATTTTGAAAATAATTTGCTCAATAATTAGGTAATAAATAAGCACTACACTCAAGGATCAAGTATTTATACAATCACAACCACCACTCAAGGATTTTGAACAAGGTTTGAATCATAGTTAAATCCTTCATAGCATATAAACCCTAGGTTTTTTGCCTAGCCTAAAACATCATCAGATGGGTATGAATATTCATGGTTAAACTAAGTATACAGTCACCTAAAGAATAAGCTCACCACAATAGAGTGTTAAATTTAACCACGAAGCTTATCGGTTGGTAGAAGAATTTAACCAAAGCAAAGAAGATTGAAAATCGCATCGAAACCCTAGGAAATAGTGTCCTCACCAAAATTCTTGCTGGGAAATAATGTGGATGGCCAGGATTTTGATCAGATAAGTGATTGGGAAGAAGGATTTGGGATTTTCCGGTGTCTTACGGTTTGGGGAATAAATTTTGGGGGTTAAATTTTATTTTGACCCCTTTTAAATGAAATCAAGTCAGCTTAAAAAATATTATAGGTCTAGGCTATGAGACCCCGACTACGAGTTGTAGAGATTTCTATAACTCATAGGTCCCAGTCTCATATCAGAGCCAACACTTGCAAATATTTTTGGAATTATACCTAGGAACCACGAACCCCACTTACGACTTATAGGGAACCCTACGAATCATAAGGTTGGCTCGTAGTGTGTGTGCCAACTTCAGATACTCACTATTTCCCTCTACAAGGCATGACTACATGTTGTAAAGATGACTACAACTCATAGGCCTTCTCATAGAAGCTACTCCAAGTGCCATTTTCTCACTTCTTCAGTTTTTTAATTTCCACCTGCAAACCAAGTCTCAAAAGCACAACAATCTTCAAAATATTACAACTGCATCAATGTCTTTCAACTTGAAACAAACAAACATCATACTTCCTAAAATCTCAACAACCAAACACACTTAAAATAGACAAATAATTATCAAAAATGCTTGGGTTGCCTCCCAAGAAGCGCCTTGTTCAATGTCATGGCTTAATTTTGTCATCGTCCTTTATCAACAATCATCAAGGGTCCACACCTCACTCTTAAACTCATCCATGTATTTCATGGATTGGCAAATATCAAACATGACCTCTGTATAATTTACCCTAAACCAAAGTTGACCCAAATACATATCTACTAAGGCTCTCCCAGTGGCCAGAAATGGTCTTCCCAAAATGATGGGCACCTCGAAATCAACCTCGCAATCAAGGATTACAAAGTATGCGGGAAAGATGAATTTATCAATTTTAACAAGCACATCAATAAGTATTCCTTCTTTTTTTTAATGGTTTGATCCACCATAAGCAATCCCATTCTGGCTGGGGTAGGGGTCCCAAGACCAAGCTTTTTGAATACGGCAAGAGGCATTAGTTTGATGTTCACTCCTAAGTCACACAATGCTCTTGTAAATTCAACATCAGCGATAGTGCAAGGGATAGTGAATGCACCGGGGTCTTCTCATTTCTAAACAAGGTATTTAGTCATGATTGCGCTACACTGTTGGAGTTTTTGTGAGAATTCTTGGTTCAAAGTGCACTTCTTTGTAACCAAATCCTTCATATACTTGGCGTACCTGGGCATTTTCTCCAAGGCTTCCAAAAGGGGAATGTTGATGGACAACTATTTTAGAATTGATAAGAAGTGCTTGAAGTTGCCATCTTCTTCCTTTTTCTTAAGCCTTTGGGGTAATGGAGGAGGTGGTCTCGGGATTTTCTTGACTTTCTCTTGCTCTTCCATCTCTTCGTTTTTTACTCCCTCACTCCTTGGACTTTCTTCCTCAATCATCACCTTGCTATCAGTGACCCTTTCATCGATTTGATCCTCAACCATTGGCATAGGGGGATCAATAGTGTTTTTGCCACTCTAAGTCATCACTGCCATGCATTGCCTTTCATTCTTAGGATTTTGAACCGTATTTCTTGGTAGGGTGCCCTTTTGGCTTTGGTTCAACTGCGAAGAAATTTGCCCCAATTATTGTTCCAATTGTTTAGAGACTCCATTTTCTGATTAATTCTTAAGATATATGTCTTCATTCCTTTCAAAGTATCATCATGGTGATTGGCTCTCTTTAATAACTTGTCAAACATTTCTTCAATCCTTAAGTTACTTGACCCGGCATCACGATTGTAAGTTGGCACATAAGGACCATTCCTGTATCCATCTTTTCTCCCCCATTTGACATTTGGCACTCTCTCTCTTTCATAGTATCTACCCCGATTGTCTCTATATGCCCCATCATGGTTGAAGTTCCAACTTTGATTCCTAGACCCTTGCCTCCAATAGTTCGAATTGGACCCTTGGGGGTTGTTTCGGAAACCTACCGCTTGATTACTTATAAAACATGCATCCTCATCAAAGAATGGATCTTCATACTCAAGAGGTTTGGAAGTTGATGGGTTACAACTGGAACACTTGCTTGGTTTTGCTTCAAAACTAAGTCCATGCCCATACGGAGTTGAGCAAGTTGCTCCATAATCTCTTCATTAACTTTTGCTTGCTCACTATTGGTGGTAACCACACAAGAACTCTTTGTTGTACCACACTCTTTTTGACCCCATGCTCTATTTGTTTTAACCATTTGCTTTATCCTTGCAGCTATCAATACAAAAGGTTAGTCAAGGAATATACCTCACATGATTGTTCGGCGCAAGCTTGACTATTCTCATCAAGTGCCCAATAGAAAATCTCAACTAAGGCACCATCAATAATGTTGTGATTGGGGACCATCCTCAAGTGTTTGGTGAATCTTTCCCATGTTGTGCTAATAGAGTCACCCAACAATTGCTCAAAGTTGTTTATTTGGTCCTTGAGCTTCAACTTCTTAGATCTTGGGAAATATCTTTCAAGGAATACTCTCTGAAGCTTAGCCCAACTTGTAATAGTGCCCGAAGGAAGCTCGGACAACCATGCAGCTGTATTGCCAGTCAATGATAGTGGAAACACTCTTAAACCAATAACATCCCCGGAGGAAGCTCAGACAACCATGCAGCTGCATTGCCAATCAATGATAGTGGAAACACTCTTAAACCAATGACATCAAGAGAAAGATTTTATGTTTCCATAACACTTTTGCACACAAACACGACATTCTAAAGATGACGGTAGGGATCCTCTGAATATAACATTTTGAATAGACCTGTGGTTTTGGAGCGCACCACATTTTGGAGATGACGGTGGGGATCCTCTGATGGTAGCCCTGTGAATAATCCACAATTTTGGAGCATTTGGAGCAACCCACTCGATACCACAAACTTAGCATCTGCCGGTAAAGGAGGCAGTACTATATCACCGGTAACATCCATAGCCACAGGGTTCAATTGATACTTATTCCATCCATAAGTGTTTTCATTGAAGCGCCTAAGTTGTTGCTTATTATCCCTTGGTGGTGGATTCTCCTCTATTCCCATATCATCATCATTCATATTTATATCCTCCTCAACCAGAATATCTTCATTCATTTGAGCCATTCTTCTAATAAGTCAGTGGATCTCTAAATTAATCGGAGCTAAGGGATTGCCTTGGCTCCTTGTGTTGGGCATACAACCTAGTACACCCTACAAGTAAAATCAAACAACAATAACAAAAAAAACAAAAGTAAAATACACGAGACTCTAGAAATTAACACTAGAACTAACTAATAGTGAAATCAAGTCAAAACCTAGCTGTATTCCCTAGCAACGACACCATAATTTCTGATGATATTCATACTCTAATAAGAAAGCGGTCGCTGTTAGCAGTTAACTAAACTAAAGGTTAGGGGCAAATCCACAGAAAATATAGGGTTTGACTATAAGAATTAATTATCAATCATTTCGAGTATAGATAACTAAAATCCCTAAATGGGGGGGGATGATTCAAGAACAAATTAAAATAAACACCATACTACGATATGGAAAAACACTCAATTTTTGGGACAACTTGGGAATTGTGTTCCCCATGGTTCATTGACTCGATTACCCTAGGTAACATAACAATAATTGAAGATTAGCATGCAGGATAGTAACTTAGATTCTTCCATCCCTCTTGTGAAGGAGAAGGTCAAATTTCACTGTGATGCTTGGTCAGCTACGATGGCGTGCCAACTAACCGTGACCTTTTGTCCTAGTCAACCTACCCTTGGTCAGGTTTGGTTGATTAGATGAGAACAAATCCATTGAATTTAGTTGTCTACTTCCCTTTTTCTATTCATCACTACATTGGTCGAGATCGTGATAGTAACCGGGGTTTGATGTTGGCCACCACCAAACAACAATCATAATGAAGGGAAATAAATAATACATCCAAAACCCCAATCATAGAAATGCAACAAACCTAGGTTATCTCATGTCAAATACACATGGTTGCCACAATCCCAAGTTGTGGATGCTTAGCTACTCATGGCTAAGGTAAAACCAACAAAAATGCAAATGAAAGGCATGATTGAGAATTTTACTCAAGGCAATGAAGATTAAAGACACCATAAGTTGCAAACCATAAGCTTGATAGATTGATAATAAGCACAAAACAAGGTTTACAATCCCCAAAATTGGGTTTTCCAAGAGAAAAAGATAAACTAAGCTAAAAACCTCCAAGCTCTCTTGAGCATATATTTAAAGATGATATATTCTTCTCTATGTTCGAACCTCTCTGTTTACAAAATAACCATAAAAATTACACAAAAAAGATAGTTTGAAGCTGGTACACCTCACAGGTATAACTAGTCGGATGGCCTACGAGTTGTAGTCGGGGTCTCTTATTAGGTTCTTGGAATCTTGGAATCAACTGGTATGACCAACTAGTATAATTTGCTACTTGGGCTATGACTCATATGCTCCTCTCGTAGTCTATGCCTTCAATTTTTAGTCCAACATTTTGGCTCTCTGATTCCTACTATGAGTCCACCTATATGAGTCATAGTGAAACTTATGACTAGTAGGGTGGCCTTATAGGAGTGACCTCCACTTAGCAGATTTTTGAGTTTTGGTCTCTGATTCTTGTTACGACCATACCCTACAATTCATAGCTTAGGCTAGGAATCGTAGGTGAGTTCATATGTCCTATGCTTCTGCAAAATCTACATTTTTTCTCCAAAATTATGCCAACCTAACTATTCTACAAGAACAACACAAAAACACATAAAAATCATAAAAAGTCACATTAAGACTCATAGAATCCCTTGTTTTAGGCATCATATGTGTTGTATTTTTACAGCACATCAACCAGCTATAAGGAAAATAAACTAGAAACTTTGAGAAGAACCTTAGAAACCCTAACATTTTTGTGCACTTTCTTGAGAGAGTAATTGCCTTAGGAAAATTTGAGAGTTAAGAGAGTAAAGAGAATGGGGCTTCTTAGGGTGTAGGTTCTAATTTATGGCCCCTTTGGATCCTAAATAGCTTAATTTAGAAGTAGAAATGATAAAAATGACAAAACTAGACTTCATTAAAACTATCGGA
This sequence comes from Solanum virginianum, assembly GCA_000787875.1. NCBI lineage: Eukaryota > Viridiplantae > Streptophyta > Magnoliopsida > Solanales > Solanaceae > Solanum > Solanum virginianum. The sequence continues at coordinate 88,513 of DF358279.1, forward strand.
TTCCATCCTACGAAAGCCCATTCATAGATCGTGGAATAAACCATGGACTGTAGGTCCTATCCGTCCTTTTAACTTACCAAATTCCATGATACCATTCTACTAATAAAAACCATAAAACCTCTTTTTACGGTCATACATGGACTTACAAGTTATGGTTGGACTCGTAATGTCCTTCCACACTTTATGGGACCCTATCCGTGAAGGGATTCGATGAGTTATGCTTTGTTCTATGGGTCATGCTTGTAACATTTAAATCACTTCTAGGAACTACAAATTTTTTTGCATGTCTGATAGTAACATTCATGACAGTACCTACGGATCGTCGTCTTTTCTATGTCCGTCAATGGGTCCTTGGGTTACCCCACTATTGAAACTTTTTCCCTTTCTTGAAGTCCATATTTAAGGGTCAAACTTATGGGTCATATCTCCACCTACAAGCTATAAGTTGTAAGACTCCACTTATGGGCTAGGAGATATGCAAGAAATAAGCATGAGAAAAATTTGGTTGTTGATATTTATGAAGGGGTTTATGATTCGTTAGTCAGAGTACGACCCACAAAGTAGGTCTCATAGAATCTGGTATATTTTGTGAAACTTGGATCTTTCTAAAATTTTGAATTACAACACATCATATGACTCGTAAATCAGTCTACAAGTCATAGATCCTATAATGGGGGTTTCGTGCCAAATTCCAATGACCCAAATATCAGTACCCTTAGTTTATGAAAGATCATATATGGCTTATAGACTACTTTATGGCCCATAGATAGGGTCATGTAGACTCGTTCGACCAGGGTTTTAATAGGGTGAAATTTGACCTTTCCTCTTTCTTCTAAGTCTAAACTATGTCATTTTGACTCTATCTATGTCTTTTATCAGTTTACATAACCCTAATATATCTCATTCTTACTCATTCCAAAAACCCTATCTCTAAACTCTCGTAATACTCTCAAGTTCCTTCAAGGCTTCAAGAAAGAAGGTGCAAGCTAGGGTTCTGAATTCCTCATCATCTCCCAAGGTTTTCTATCTCCTATTATTAAGGTACATAGATTTGATTGTCGGAACCTTTCTTCCCATAAGATCAACTAATTCTGTTGTTAAACTACATAGTTTTATGGATTATTTTATGCGTATTGATGAACTCTTGCTTATGATAATATTATTATGCATTGTACATATGTCTTCTATATGGGTTCTTCAAGAAATGATGATTTATGCTAAAATATTATTGGGGTTCTCATGATACTCAAACAAGGGTTTTACTCTGTTATTGGTGGGTTGATTTGGATAACTTTGAATTCATTGATTTTACTTCTCTCTAGTTTTATACTCTTGGAATATACCCACTATATTTGACTAAATCTACTTGACAAGGATTTTTATGTTGATGAAATATTATTGCATGAATTACAAGACAAGCATGTTATGATAAATTCTGGGCTCCCAAGCATGTATTAAACTCATGAAATGTTCCAATGATTTTCAAGTTGAATATTGAGCCCTTATCTCATATTTTACCATCTTATGGGTAAATAATATCTATATGTAGGGGTAAGCATGATACTATATTACCCTCATGCATGTACCTACTCTCACTAGAAGGGGAAAACAAATTATAATCTCTAGCCTCATGTGTAATGTGATGCCTACTAGAAGGGGCAAGTCTGTGCATTGTTTTTACCTTCTAGTATAAGGTATATGTCATGTGTAGGGGCAAGTATTTGAATGAGATACTTATGCCATGTTGTCCTGTTCTGACAAGTTATGCAAGTTAGGATTAAACTTATTATTACTGAAAGTATTCTATGGGACTAGACTTAGCACCAAATGAGGCTTAAGGTGGGGGCTCGATCCAAGGGGTCCTTATATAAAGTCTTGGTCTCTTAACTATGTGCCACTATAGGTCTATATTATTTCCCTAAATGCGCTTTACTAGTGGATCCATCTAGGCAAGTTCTCCACTTGGTGGGGTCAAGTTTACCTTGGCAAGTAGACCACTCCTTGATTTGGTATGGAGTGAACATTGGGATTCCAAGTAGTAGCTCGGTTGGTCTTATATGTCGGTTAGAGTCTACTCTCACATACGTATGATATATTATGCAAGTTTGATTATTGTCATGTATGTTCTAATTCAAGCATTGATTATCCATATCATATTGAGCCTATATCTACTGATTATTATTATGCATATTTATTATTATGGCTTATGATTCTTGTTGCATTGCACCCCGTATACTTAGTACATTCCAAGTACTAATGCTTACTTTTTTCAACATGATCTTAGCATATAGGGACCGGAGCTCCTATTCATCCTCCTCCTCAATGTGGTTAGTCGGATTATTGAAGATTGTTATTGGTTCGGGGATAACATCCACTTCAATTTCATGCTTTTGTTAAGACTTATCTATTTACTCTCTTTTCTCTTTTGAGGGTGAGTCAGGGAGATGTCTTGGACCCCGTTCCACTCATAATAGAGGGGATGTTGGATATGGATGTTTTGTATTGAGCATGACTCTTATTATCCTTATATATGGTGAAGATTTCCCTTAGTTCCATTACCTTTGGATACTATGTCATATGTGCTCCTCTCTCTTTCATGTTTCCACTAAACTAAAGATATGTCATGTAAGCTTAAGAGCCTTGTTTGGAGACTCCCTTCAGATACCACTCATCGTGTTACATCTAGGCCCTAATCTTAAGTCATGACATAAGTCACCTGTGAACTTGAATTTAGGTCATTTTCTGCCCAACTTTTTTACAGAGAGGGCTCCAAATTTGAGGATCATTACAATATCTTCCATCTGGGAACATTTGTCCCCGAATGTACTAAAAGACAGACTCTAAAGAGAAAATCATCAGCTAACAACCTCGTATGTATACAAAATAAAATTTAAGCATCATTTCATAGAATTTTCAAAACCCACAATTAAAACATATCTCAAAACCATCCATAAACATAATGATAAATGCATACACCATGTAAAACGAAAATGCAAAGAATTTTAAGGTTTTTGGAATAATTTCTTAACACCTTATGCTTGAGTAGAGTGGAATAGATATGGATAACACTGCATCATATCTACTTTCGCTTCTCATGTAGCACCCTTAACTTGTTGATTTCTCTAAAGAATTTTGACAGATGTAACTTTCTTGTTCCTTAGCTTTTTCACTTGCCGGTCTAGAATTTCAAATGGTACCTCTTTATAACTCAAATCCTCTTCAATGTTCACATCATGCAAAGGAATTGTGGAGCTTGGATAACCTATGAATTTCCTCAACATTAACATATGGAAAGTGGGATGAACGAGATATATCTTATTGGGAAGATCCAACTCATATTCCTCTTTTTCCACTCTTCTCACCACCTTATAGGGCCCTAAATACCTAGGGCTCAATTTCTACTTCTTAACAAACCGGACTACACCATTTATTAGAGACACCTTCAAGTAGACCCAGTCACTGACTTGGAACTCAAGTTCCCTTCTTCTC
>DF358278.1:0-23895 GCA_000787875.1 Solanum virginianum
CAATATGTAGTTATTAAAAAAAATGTTATCAAAATATTTCGGGTTGTTACAAGGAGTCTAGGGCAAGAGTATTAAAGATACTTAAATTATTACTTCAATTTGAAATATACTTTAGAAAAATTGTTGTATTGTACTATGACTTTGCTTTACTATTACTTTATTTTCTTGATTTTAATCTTTGATTTTTCGAATTGGATTTCAAGTTAGTAATTTCTATTTTATTCTTTCTTCGTTTTGAATTGAAAATAGAAGAGTTGAGCAAATCAAAAATTCAAAGGAGGTTCATGGCCAAGGGAAAGATGTCCGAGTAATGTTTAATAAAAAATATTAAATATTACAAATATATTGTCATGATAAAATTATTAAAATACCTGACAAAAAAAAAATCTACCAAATGTAACTAAAAAACAAATGAATTGTAATGTGAAATATCAACTCAATACTACTAAAACAAATGAAACAAGAGATATAACATAATTTTTAAATTCAAAATAAAAAATTTAACATAATATTCTTATGTCAAATTTCAATAGAACATACATAAATATAATTTAAATTCAAAAAAATTGTAAGTTTACAACTCTATTCAATAATGAATTCAACTTTTTTTAAAATTAGAATACTAATAAATTATGCTAATTAAAAAAAATAAACAGAGTAAATAAATACAAAAAATAATATAAAATAGAAAAAAGGGTAAAAAATAATCCTTGAATTATTTGAAATGGAGCAACAATACCTTTCGTTCAAAAATACCTTCTATTATATTTTTGGTTAAAAATATCCCTACATTAAATTTCTGGCTCAAAAATACCCCCCGTCTTAACAGAAATGAAAAAGGCCAAAAATACCCTTTGACTATTAGAAATAGCGCAAAAATACCCTTTGTTAGTTTTCGATTACAAAATACCCCTTTGTTAAAATTTTAAAGTTATTATTTAAAATATCCCTCTTTCATAAAAATTCAACCCAACTCATCTTCAAATAAATTTTTGTCAGACTTTGAGTAATCTAGATTCTTATTATATAATTATTTATTTTCTTATAGTTGCAACTGAATTATCTCTTGAAATAATAACTATTATTACATTACTAACATGAGCACAACAATTCTTATACAAGTTTTGCAGGTTCAAAAAATTTGAAGAATTGGATCCTATTGAACTCGATAAATTGATTAAGGAGGAGTCAACGATTATAATAAGGATGAATCAATGTTATCATTCAAAGATTGACTTTTTGATACGTTTATAAGTGAAATAACAATCTCTTTTGACATAAAAAGCTAGTCTTGGACCTAATATCCGAGGAGAAAACCTCTTGGATCCTTAAATGAGGCTTCACATGGACTAATCATGTGGCACTTTTTGTCCACATAACATACATGGTGTCATTTCGTTATGTATTTTTTTTTTTTGCAAAATTTTAAAGGACAGATATTTTTGAACCAAAATCTAACCAATAGATATTTTTGCTCAATTTATGATAGTTTTGGATGTATTTTTAACTTTTTTTTTTTTAATTTTCATTAGAGAGAAGAGTATTTTTGCGCTAAAAATTTTAAAAAGAGGTATTTTGAGCCCAATAACAGAGGATATTTTTGTTCCATTTCAAATAGTTCATGAACATTTTTGACCTTTTTCCTATAAAATATTGGATAAAATCACGTGAAGTAAAGATTGAGAACGATAAGGAAATGAAAAATAAATACTACAAAATGAACAAATATTTTTAAAAAATATTAGAATGATAAAAATTTAAAATAATAAAAATAAATTAAAATAATTTTTTTTTTTAAAAAAGTTAAAAAGTAATTCACTTATAATTACATCAATTACATTTAGTTAATAATAATTATTTAACTAATAAAATAGATCAATAACACCAAATTTAATTACAACTAAGGAGGCTTTCCAAATGGGCCGTAATGAAAGCCCGGAAAATTTTTGAGAAAGCGGAAAGACAGTCGAAAGAAGAGAAGTGAGTCGTAATCAGAGCAAGACTTGGAGAACAAGTGATTCCGTTCTAATCACAAAGTATATTTATTTTCTTCTTTTCTGTTCAATTGTAGATTCTTGTAGTCGGAAACCCTAGCTTCTGATTACGATGGAAATCGATTCTGCCGAGTATAAGTTAAGGTGTCAGCTTACAGGTCACGAAGACGATGTATGATTCCTAATTCTCTTCTTTTTTTGCATTAATAACACTGAAAATTTGATAATTCTTGGCTTTACATTTGAATTTCAGCCCGAGGAATATTTAATAGTAACAGTTTAGTTAATGGTTGCCCAATTGATTGGGTTCTGGAATGCTGATGTTACTAATAACAAATCTTCCGTGATGATTGACTTAGAATATATTATACATTCAAAAACTTTGTTGGTATGTTTCTTGCATATGCGGACATGATGCTAATGGAATGTGGAAATAATTTTGTGTAGTTACATGAATGATATGTGCTAATTTCTGTTTGATGTATATAAAATGGAGCTTTTAAAGATTTTTTTGTTGAATGTACAAAACTAGGTCCGTGGGCTATGCGTATGTGACAATGTTGGTTTTGCAACATCATCTAGAGACAGAACCGTTCGGTTTTGGTCTCCAGATGAAGCTAATCACCGCAGTTATACTACGTCAAAAATACTGCTAGGGCATACAAGTTTTGTTGGCCCACTGGCTTGGGTTGCTCCTAGTGATGAGTTACCTGAGGGAGGGCTTGTATCTGGTGGCATGGACACTCTTATCTTGGTGTGGAATTTGGCTACTGGAGAGAAAATTCAGACACTTAAGGGTCATAAGTTGCAAGTTACTGGTATTGCTTTGGATGGCTCAGACATTGTATCAACATCTATTGATTGGTATGTGATATTTCTTACACTGAATATGCTATTTATTTGCAGCACAGTTCCTCACATTTACTAATCTAATCCACTGACCTTTGTTTTTCTAGTTGTACAATTGAAAAAAGGGAATTTGCTTGTCATTTTTCTTGCATTGAAATAGCGATTATATTACTCTCGCAGCATGTACTAGGTTTCTCATTTGAGTGACAATGGGCAAACAACAACAATACAACGTTCCCAGTAATCTCATAAAGTGGGGTCTGGGGAGGGTAGAGTGTACACTAACTTTACGGCACTCACTCTTTTGTAACTGCTTTGCATCTTCTTGATGCCATGAATGGAATCAATTACTTCATCTAAGAAAAAAATAGTTGAGTTTTACGGCACAAAAACATTAATAGATCTAAAAGTGGAGATAAAGTGAGCTCACTAGAGGCAAAAACACTAGGTGATTTCTCCCATCCTCCAAGTCTTGGCGGATAGAGTTACCATGTACCTGTGTTGGTCGATGGGTGGTAACAGGTATTCGTGGAATTAATCGAGGTGGATGGAAGGTGTCCAAACACCATGATCACCCCAAAATTGGAGAGAAAGTGGGCTTTAGAATGGATTCGAACTTTTGTTAGTATAGGAGTGATTCAATGCTGCCTATATTACCTCATCTGGCTCTAATAAAAAATTGATTGTAGAGTGTGGTCAGATTCCTTAGGGAAAAAGGGTTCTCTTTTAGGAACCATGAGGTTTTGACAATTCCAAATGTGTATCTTTTAACAGAGGATCAACCAACATTTTGAACTAGGATAATTCTAGAGTAAGAGGGTGTTTGGACAGGCTTATTTTTCGGTGCTTTTGGCTTTTAAGCACTTTTTAATAGTTAGAAGTGTAAGAACTTTACTTTAGGCTTAAAAAGTATAAAAAAAGTCAAAAGCCAAACGTAGATAAATACCTACTTTTGGCTTTTGGCTTTTAGCTTTGGAAGTCACTTAAAAAAAAAGCTTATCAAAACATCCTCTAAGGGTCTAAGTACAGTTGACATATCTTTCTGTTCATGTTTGTTGGAGTGCCTTGGGTATCTCTGATCCTTGCGATATACAACCAAGGTCTTGTCCTGATAGCATCCTTCTCGCAATGTGTTGAGGTCAATGATCGTTTGTTTAAATTAGTAGTTATGCATGGCTGTCTAGTATTCCCCTGCTCAAATGCCTCACTGGGTGCATGCCTTCATGGTGTTCACCTTGTTAAATGGTTTGCTTACTGGTCATTTGTGCCGAAATTTCCAGCTAGTTGATGTCCATTGCATGTTGCAGCAGGCGTGCATGTAATTTTATCAATGTGTCGATGGACTTCTTTGTCTGAAGCTTTTCATGTTGGTTTACATGTTCCTTATCTCAGTACATTAAGACGATGGAGGAAGGGACAAGAAGTTGGCGTTTTGGAAGCTCATAAAGCAGCAATCCAAGCAATTATTAAATTGCCCTCAGGCGAGCTTGTTACAGGTATCAAGGAAAGTTTTACATTTCTAATTTTTTCTGTTCATCTCAACACTCTCTTGATTTTGTCAAGATCTTAAAACTTTGTTGCACTATCAATTCACCCAAATATCAAATCATTCGCATTTCTACTGAAACTTCTCCATTTTTTAGCATCATCAAGATAGTATGTAGGTTGATATTATAGAAACTAGGTTTTGTATCAAATAGCTTGTGCTCTGAATGATGTTGATTACGTTGAAATTAGGCTCAAGTGACACAACACTGAAGCTTTGGAAGGGAGCAGCATGTATACGCACCTTTTCTGGGCATGCAGGTTTGGTGCATGCTTTATTCATATGAATGCGTCTCTGGGATATTTATGTGATTTTCATCTCTTCTTAAAGCACGTGCGCTACATTCCCTCTCCATCTATTTAAGTTCCGTTAATGTCTCTCTTTAAGTATGGATGTCAGGAAATCATTTGTTAGAAGGAAACAAATATGGATGGTGTGATGAGTTTCATGATTTACAAAGTTATTCCAGAAGTAGCATTTGACATTTAGGGTGTTCCCACAAGAGTTTAATCATTCTATCTCTATTAAGTCCTTATCGTTCTATCTTATTATATTTCTCTGTGTAGAAACATGATTTTTTCGATGTACTCATGCAACTCCTTGTACTTATTTGTCAGTCTTTTCCTTTTCAAAAGTTCGATGCTGTGCTTGCGATATGTGCTTATGGATTGTTGCATCTTGCAGACACTGTTCGAGGCCTTGCTGCAGTGCCTGGTTTGGGAATTCTTTCTGCATCCCATGATGGGTGAGGTTTTGCTTTATATTGTCATCTCTTTTCTGTATAGTTGTTTTTGATCTTTAGTGTGTTATGCTTAGTGATCTTTTGTACAAAATACAAGAACTTCTGGTGTATTGGAATTTTATCTATCCAGTACTTTAGTAAAATAGTATGACAAGAGATGAGAATCAAAGCAATAGTGCGTTTCTCATGGTATTCGTGGAATTAATCGAGGTGGATGGAAGGTGTCCAAACACCATGATCACCCCAAAGATGCGAGGGTTGTTGTCATACTTCATTAAAGTAATGAAGGAGTCGTATTTGAGTTGGCATACTTTGTTATAGAGTAAAGCTGTGCATGTAGCTGGAAAGTTAACCTCTCTTTCTTTTTGGTTTGAAAAAGTCAACAAAGATAAACTTGTACATAGTAATGTGTCGCCAAGTGTGATATGTAAATTGGTTTTCGGAAGAATTGGGGAATTGTATCATATTCGTCCTTTTCGGATGTTGCAATGATTGGACGAATTCAAGGCACTGTATAGAATATAACCACACCTGTCGTGGTAAAGCCTGCCATTATGCCCCGTTAATTATTTGAAATCTCAATAGCTTGTTCAATGTGAGGAGATGTTGTGTTGGTAGATCCTAGCCATGTTGCTTGGACACCGGTGTTGGTGTCCGGTACTGGTTTTTTCTAGAAGTCCGATTCTTCATGACATAAATTTAGGATTCAAGGGTATGGACTGGAATACAGGTACGAGTGCTGGATACGACTAATAAATATATGTGACAACATATATAAGTGCACTTCTTGACAATTAATTGCAGTTATTAAATTAAAGCTGCTATAAATAAATTCTTTGTTAAAACTTAAATATTTTTTCATAAGTTATCTTGTGTAATTGCAATGTTTTCTAGTACTTTATGTGTATATATAAATCAGAACTCAAATTGAATAACAAATCAACTTCTACTTCTTCACCATAGGTGTAGTCAAAAGACCCAAGTTAGGTTACCAAATCTGGTGCATATCTCACACATGCCACACACACCCAAATCACGTCGGATCGTCAAAAGTGCAACAAGGATTTTGAAGGAACTGAGCAACATAGGGTCCTTGCAATGAGAATTGATATACAATACATTGTATATGTATATTACAATAAGCATTTGGATATATACATATGAATAAGTAGGAGTTTTAGTGGATATTCAACAAAGACTCTTAGGGTAGTGCTTGGAGATAGAACAAGTTAACTACAGGGTATAACCTTTATGGAGAGTTGTGATTGCAGAAAGTATAGTAGGAGTCAGAAGAGTTCAACGGCAACAGTAGCTTAAAATTAGGGAAGAGAGGTAGAGTTCATTTCTGGAAGCACAGATGGTGTGGTGATGGCAGTTTGAGTCATCGTCTTTTCCAACAACTTTTCAGCGTCGCAGGTAAGTGGAGCATGATAATTCAATCAAGTGCACATGTTTGAAGATGGCAAAACCTTGTGAGATCTGAGATTCAGGAGTAATTTACAAGATCTAGAGGTAAAAGAACTCCAGAAAGTTTATGGAATTTCTCTATCAGCAGAATCATATAGTTAGACTAGAAAGTTGGAATCGAAGAAAGAGAAAGCAGTTAATCTTGATGAAACCCTTTTATTCATGCTATTAAAGAGAAAGAATACAGGGTTCCAATCCAATCTGGTTGGATTCCTACGATGTCAATCAATGTATATTTTTCACATGTTTGACAACAAGGGGATCAACAGCGGGAAACTTGAGAAAAGAAGATTAAATTTTTGAGCTGGTATACTACATCTTCAAACTTTCAGGAGAAGATGTGGCCACTCTGTAAGTGGATACCGCGGTTGTGAGCAATTGGTGTTGCTCAACCCAATATGTTTATTAAGTTCGATGTGCATTCCCTGCAACTGTAAGGCAAATTGTTAGTTTGAACTTCAAAAGGAGGATTATGATGGAGAACATGGATATAGCTCCATCGGTGGTTATGTTGATAATTGATGGAGAGGAATTGGAGACTGTTTGAAGGGATAAAACTGAGATCACGTCTATTGTTTTGATTAACTTTTATTGCACTCATGAGATCCCTGTTAGCACTTGACTTTGGAGGTGTTTGGATTGGCTTTTTAAAAGTAACATATAAGGTGAAAGCCAAAAGTCATAAGTTGAGGACACCCACCCACCTTTTGATTTTCGACTTTTTCTTTACTTTTTCAACCTAGAAAAAGTGCTTTTAAGCACTTTAAGTTGTTCCCAAAATTTCCAAAACTAAAAAATAACTTAAAATGCAAAACCCACTTAAAATAAGCTCATCCAAACACCCACTTCGCATAGATGTATGTCTGGGTGTCATTCATGAAGAATCAATTCTTTCTGTTGGTTCTCTACTTTTGGTGCGTTTGCTTGTGCTATTCGCATCTGTAGGGTTCATAGTTCATACCACCGGTTTATTAAGTGAATGGTTAAGATTCTGAAGTTTATCAGCTATCTCACTGAGCCTAGATTAATCTTCCCATAAGTTAGTTTGGTCCCTTTTTTTTTCCCTAATAAAGTGTGATTTCTAAACTGTGGATATTTCATTTTGACAGTACCATAAGGCTGTGGGAACTTAGTGGTCAAGTTCTACTGGAGATGGTTGGTCACACTTCTATTGTCTATTCTGTTGATGCTCATGCCTCTGGACTTATTGTCAGTGGCAGTGAGGATCATTTTGCAAAGATCTGGAAAGGTAATATTGTAATTCATCAGTTGTTACGTACATTTTTTCCAATGATCTTTCTGTATATGCAGCTGTTGCTATACTTATCTCAGCCTTTTGGGTGAGATCAAATTATTGAGCGCTCGCTATTTAACCATTAAAGTTTTCTTTCAGAAATGAAGGCTGATAAAGCCATTTATTGTAAATTGTGAAGATGGGATAGTGCATAGAACTGTTCTGTTAGTTGCTTATTCAAGTGAAGCTCTTTGGAGTTTAGCCTCTTACTTTGCTGCATTTGTTCTTTCTTCTTCTTTACTCTTCTAAAACTGGCATTGGTCTCCTCAATTAGGCACCGATTATTACATAATAACATTTCAAAGGTCATTAAATCACTGATGTGATAATTGAAAGCTCCCTTCTCATTCTGTCATTCGAATATAAAAGGGGAAAAATGTATAGTGACCACCATATCCTTAATTGCTCCGGTATAATTTATGTGTTTTACTATATTAAATTTATTTGGATGTCATTATTTTGTACTTCAAAAATAAAAGCTCCAATGGTACCTGCGAAGGAGATTATATCAATAGATTGTCAACTTCTTAGACCATAAAATACTATGTTCATAATGTGAATCAAGGAATATTTATAACGAATTGACTTCTTTACGCATTTTTTTAGTTTATCAAAGATTAGACAGTCAAAATTATTTATCCAAAGGGTGAAATGACTAGGTATAATCATGTAAATATAAATGTTTTGGAGTTAACTGTGTTCTCTTTCCCCAATCAAGAGGACTATCACTTGAAAACTCTATCATTACAAACTTAAAACAAAATGTCAAGAATGTTCTATTCGATTTAGTTTTCATAACTATATATATATATATATATATGTGAGATTAATTCATGTATTACATGTATTTTCTATTTTGAATTTTTCATTTGTCAGTATGTATAAGAATTTTTATGACCGCACGAAGCGCGGATAATGTTTCTAGTTTACTGATAAAGAAAAACACTAATGCACTGAATGGTGAATTCTTGCTGGTAGCTACTCTTGACCCCACATGCTCCCATTTTTATTTTAATGTAGTTTCTTTGGCAAAGGACAGTTTCATTAAAGGAGTTTAGGAAAAAAACTCTTTTCACATATCTACATCATAGTAACCACTGCTGTATCCTAACTGCAGTTTGTAAATGTCCTCTATTTCCTTGATTTCTTATATTGTGATACTTCTTATCTGATTGTCTCCCCCTAATGGTGGGCGTGAATTCACTGTGTTACAGATGGAGTCTGTGTCCAAAGTCTAGAGCATCCTGGCTGTGTTTGGGATGCCAAATTCTTAGACAACGGCGACATTGTGACCGCCTGCTCTGACAGTGTTGTGCGCATTTGGACTACCCATCAGGATAAGATTGCTGACCCGACAGAACTAGAGTCGTATGCTGCCCAACTTTCACAGTACAAGCTCAGTAGGTTTGGCATCCAGGCTCTTCTAATTCGTCTTTTTTGGCCTTTTTTTGGTGGATTCTGATTAGTCCTTACTATATCCTTTTGGCTGGCATTAGCTTTTGTATAATTAGTAGTGTAAGGTGAAATAATTCCGCATGCTGTGGATTTTTATGATAATCACTTGTCACAAGTCCACAATTTTCATGTTATCTTCATGCTATTGTTTTCTAGTTTGCCTTGGGTTTTAAAGGTTGTTACTCTCTTGAGCCGAGGGTCTTCTAGAAAAACCTCTCTACCTCCATGAAGTAGTGGTAAGGTCTGTGTAGACTCTACCCTCCCCAGACTAAGTAGTGGGATTCCACTTGGTATGTTGCTGTTGTTAAAGGTTCGTGCGCTCTTAAGAAATTTTAAATTCCTGGTTTGGTTGTGCGTGAAGTTTGTCAAAACTAAAACATCTTTCTTGCAGTTCATTTTCTCTTACATGTGGCCATTGATGTAAAAGATGCTCACAGATGCATTGCTGTTTGGATACCAAATGATATATTGGTGGTCTGATTCCAGTTATATTTCATTTTATCTTAGGAAGAGAGTTGGAGGGTTGAAATTGGAAGAGCTTCCTGGGCTTGAGGCCTTACAGACCCCAGGTGTGAATATGATCATGCCTATTGTATTGTCCGAAGTATCAATGGTTTGAATTATCTCATCATTTTTCGTAAGTTGTCTCGTCAATTTACTGTTGGACCAATTAAAGTGTCTGGAATTTGAGTAAAAATTGGATAAGTGACCCCTCAAAAGTAGAAAAAGGAGAAGAACAGGTGGTTACTTATGTGACTATTTTTGCTTCTATTTCATTATTCAAAACTAAGAACCTTCTCAAAAGAATCTACGGGTAATGGGAAAAATCTAATATCTGACACTGCCTGATACCTTTATTAGTGGAAATGAATACTGGATTGAAGTTCTCTCCTCTCTGTAACATTTTTCTTTTGATGTGTTGAGCAGGTACTAGTGATGGGCAGACCAAAGTTGTCCGCGAAGGAGACAATGGAGTGGCATATGCATGGAATATGATGGAACGAAAGTGGGATAAAGTAATAATATATTTACGTTTGTATTTTGCTTTCAGTGCTATATTCTCCGTATATTTGGTTAGTTTTGCACCCAAGGGTGTGGCCTAGTGGTCTATGATGTGGGTTGAGATCTGTCCTGGCCTTGGTGGACAGAGTTACTTGGTACGTGGTGTTGGTGGGAGGTTTGCGGGTACCTCGTGGAATTAATCGAGGTGTGCAAAAGCTGGTGTGGACACCACAATTGTAAAAAATATTTGTTCATTTTCTTTGTCGGACCCTGCACATAGCGGGAGCTTTAGTGCTTGAGCTGCCCTTTTTTCATTCCGAGTCATTTTGCGCTTTTCATTTTGTTGTATTTCTTTCTCGTTGGAGATATCTAGGGTGTTCTTTTTGATGACTAAAGGAAGAAGCAATTCCAAAATAAATTGATAGGCCTGAAGAAACCAGTGAGTTGGGAAGTTGTGATCCTTTCCTAGTGTATATTTGATTGTTTCTTGTGCTCTATAGCTAAAATTTTGGTCTGAATATGCATGAACATCCTTGATATGCATTTGTTGTGAATTTACATTTTTCTGTGTAGTCAAAATTGCACTTGAGTAGTGTCTGTTGCTAGCCTGTCTACATTCGTGATGCCTTTGTGATATACATGCTTTTGTTTTCTCATTGATCTACTTTGTCCGTTTAAAAAAGAATGACTCCTTTCCTTTTCTGGCAACGCTTTAATTTCAACTTTGCATATGACATGTGAAAAGACCACAAGATTAAATGACATTTTGGTATATTTGACATAACTTTAATTTACTACCACAAGTTCAAAAAGTCTTGTTTATTTTTTTAAAATCCGTGTCAAGTCAGACTAGGTCATTCTTTATGAAATGGGGGGTGGGGGTAGTATTATTTAATTAAGTTGTCTATTGAATGTGGTCCTCTGTTCTTATGCTTTTGTTTATCAATTTAGATTGGTGAAGTGGTTGACGGGCCAGATGATGGCATGTCACGACCTATTGTTGATGGAATCCAATATGATTATGGTCAGCGCTGCTTATTCTTACTCTACCCTCTTCATTGGTCTTTTATATCATCTTTTTACTTCCAATCACCATTTAACTTTTTTTTTTATCACTTATCACAAGTCCACAATTTTCATGTTATCTTCATGCTATTGTTTTCTAGTTTGCCTTGGGAGATGGTGAGCCTGTTCGCAAGTTGCCCTGCAATCGGTCAGGTACTTCAGTTTTCTGTTTTGAGTAGTTGAGGGGGAATTTTTTCGTAGTATCTGGAATTTGGATCTTCCTCTCAGCTTGTATGTTGGCATGACGTGGTGAACTTGTAGTACTTGGCCACATCTTACTCTGAGCTTTCTAAAGTAGCATCCATGGTTATGTTTGTCTATCTTCTGCATTACTTGGAATAACCTTGCATGTGTGACTTGTTTGAGCTTGCAAATGTTTTTCTATAAGGGTTTTTGCAGATGTTTTAGCTGCCTTGTATGGGAGAGTAGATTGGTATTGAAGGTCTTGAGTAGAATTCAGACTTTCATGATGGTTTTATTTTGAATGGGTCATTATGATACCGCTGGATTTAGTGAGGTATTATTTGCAAGGATGACTGTGGATAGGTTTGGAAAATGTGTTATCCAATTGGGAAAATGTATTTGCAATTGTCTGTACTGCCTTCTGCATACACATGCCATTTACCTAATAATGATAAACCAAAATTTAAAATCTATATTTATGTGAGTTTTCCCATTTGAAATAATATACGAACGGAACCATTAATGGCATGATTTTGGTTTTTCTTGCTATTGAATGAAAAATTATCATAATTTTTAAATTATATTAATGGCTAGAAGAAAGAAGAGAGAATTCAAGAAACCAAGGGCTTTTGGACCTTTTGTCATTGTTTGTTTATTCATTTGATATATCATAAGGCCAGACATCATCCTACACCTACAAGCCTATTAACCTTCTACCATAATATGTGATCTCCACTCCTTTCTATCTAAGGTCATGTCCTCGGTGAGATGAAGTTTTGCCATATCTTGCCTAATCATCTCCCCCAATACTTTTTCGATCTACCTCTGCCCCTCCGCGTAATCCTGAAATCCAACCTCTCGCAACTCCTAACAAGAGTGTCGGTACTTCTTCTCTGCACATGCCTAAACCATCGCAATCTTTGTTCCCTCATCTTGTTTGCCACAGAGACCACCCCTAACTTCACCAAAATGGTCTTATTCTTAATCTTATCATCCCCGGTATGCTGATACATCTATCACAACATCCTCATTTCTGCAACCTGACCTTATGGATATGCGAGTTTTTGACTGGCCAGCACTCCGCTTCATATAGCAACGACGGTCTAACCACCATTCTGTAAAACTTATCTTTCAGTTTAGGTGGTGTCTTCTTATCACACAATACTCCAGAGGCAAGCCTCCACTTCATCCATGCTGCGCCAATACGTTAGGTGACATCATCATCAATATTACAACTACCTTGGATGATGGACTCAAGATATTTAAAGTTTTCTCTCTTGGGAAACAATATGATGTGTGACATCATCATCGATATCATCACTATCCTAGATGATGGACCCAAGATATTTAAAGCTTTCTCTCTTGTGAATAGGTTGAGTGGCAAGCCTCACTCCAATGTCTGCTTCATCCCTCGCAACACTGAATTTGCACTCCAAGTATTCTGTTTTGGTCCTGCTCAATTTGAACCCTTTGGATTCCAAATATGTCTCCAGACCTCCAACCTATCATTAGCTTTATCTCGAGGCTCATCAATCAGTACTATGTCATCCGCAAATAGCATACACCATGGAACCTCCTCCGGGATAGACCGTGTCAGCTCATCCATCATTGAGACAAAAAGAAAAGGCTTAGAACAGATCCTTGATGAAGTCCCATCTCAACAGGAAAATACTCCAAGTCTCCTCCTACCGTCCTTACTAAAGTTTTGGCTCCATCATACGTGTCCTTTATCACCGTATTATCCATTATTGGAACATCTTTTGCCTCTAGACACCTTCATTAGACGTCCTTCAGAACTTTATCATAGGCCTTCTCAAGATCAATGAATACCATATGAAGGTCCCTCTTCCGTTCCCTATATTTATTGCTTCAGTAGTCACCCCGGCATGAATCCGAACTGATTCTCTGAAATAGACACTCTTCTCCTCACCTTTATCTCCATCACTCTTTCTCAGACCTTCATAGTGTGGCTTAGAACCATTGTACCTCTCCTCTACTAATCGGGCATCTTAGCAGTCTTCGGAATAACATTAAACAACCTAGTCAACCACTCCATATCATCCTTATCCATGCTCTTCCAGAAATCCATCGGAATCGCATCGGGTCCGATCGTTCTCCCTTTGTTCATCCTATTAATAGCGCATCTAACCTCCTCAGCCCTGAAACGCCTGCAGTAGCCAAAATCTCGATGACTATTAGAGTGCACCAAATCACCCAACTCAATATCTCTGTCCCTTTTTTCATTTAAGAGTTTATGAAAGTAAGCTTGCCACTTTGCTTAATAGAAGTTCATCCACCAACACTTTACCAACCTCTTCCTTGGTGCATTTCACTTGATCCAAGTAGCGAGCTTTTCTCTCTCTCTTTCTTTCTTTCGCGAGCCTATACAATCTCTTGTCTTCGCCTTTTTCTCCTAGCTCAACATACAACGTTCAAACGCTGCTGTCTTAGCAATAGTAGCTTGCTGTCTTCGCTTCTGTCTTCACTGTCTTATGGACATCCTTAAGCCTTTGTTTTTCGTCCTCATCCATGCACTCCAACCACTTCGTATAGGCAACCTTCTTAGCTTTCACTTTGCCTTTAACTTCTCCATTCCACCACCAGTCACCTTGACGTCCACGGAGGGACCCTCTCGATACCCCTAGTACCGCGGTGGCTACTTCTCTAATGCAACCAGCAATAGTGTTCCACATGTTGTTCATATCTCCGCTACTACTTCAAGCCTCCAAACTACTCAACTTTTCCCCATCTCCCGAGAAAGGGCAGGAGTCAGGCCTCCCCATCTAATCCTCGGTTGGACATACCTAGTCTTCTTCATCTTATCCCTCTTAATCTCTAAATCCATTACTAAAAGCC
Organism: Solanum virginianum; assembly: GCA_000787875.1. Lineage (NCBI taxonomy): Eukaryota > Viridiplantae > Streptophyta > Magnoliopsida > Solanales > Solanaceae > Solanum > Solanum virginianum. The sequence goes on from DF358278.1 coordinate 14,454, forward strand.
TATTTTGAGTGGAGATATTGTCACTCGGAATAACCCTGCTATTCTGACAAAGGCTTCTATCACCTTTTCAGAGGAGTAAGTAATCAATCTGGGTCTTAGCTACCGTACTATGAAAGGTAATCAAGTGATTTTCCCTCTTCGGAAAACATGAGGGAAATGAACACACACTTAAATATGGTATCAAAGTAAGCAAAGGTCCTCCTGTTTTGAGTCTCACAGCCATCCGTTATAAAAAAGTATTTTCTCATGCCTGGTCCATGAGAAAGAGTCAAGCTTGCGTGTGAAGGGCCGTTTTGAGGATATGATTAAGTAAATAAATTTGAAGTTTATGTGTGTATTCTCTCAAACAAAATGTGTGTTTTATCCTTTCTTCATTCTAATAAACCTTTTTCTGTTATAACTTTTTTAGGTAGTTGCACTTGTTCCTGCATGACTTCTGCATGGATTTTTATGTTTTGAGGATTATGTGTTCTTTATCTGCCATCAATCTCTATCTAATTTTTTAGAAACTAAAGGGGTTCTATTTCTTAGACAATTCCCCGTGACCTGATATCCAAACTTCTTTTGAGTAATTGACAGATAACCCATATGACGTTGCTGAAAAGTGGCTACTCAAAGAGAATCTGCCACTTTCTTACCGTGAACAAATTGTGGAGTTCATTCTTCAAAATACTGGTCAGAGACAGTTTACTCCGGATCCATCATTCCGTGACCCCTACACTGGCAGTAAGAAATATTTATTTGGTTATGGAATAATACTTTTATTTTGATTTTGGAGCTGCCTTCGCTTTGTCCCTCTGTTCTCATGGTTCTAAAACATGTCTCGTATTTGTTTCCATCCCTTATTTGCAGGTAGCGCTTATACACCTGGTCAACCTTCAAAGCCAGTTGGTAAGTTTGAAGTATTCTAAAACTTCCTTGTTTCCCAATATGCATTTTTTTGCAGTATTTATAAAATCAACTTACTTTTGTTTTTATTACTTGCAGCAGCAAAACCTGCTTTTAAGCATGTCCCAAAGGTAATATTTCTACATAGGAACCAAATGCACAGTTGGTATCCATGGTTTTAGCCCTGCACATTTAGGTTGCTTAACTTTGTGAAAGGAATGTTTAATATTGCAAGAAGGTTCCAGATATGATAATTAGAAGTTTATCAATTTGTTTTTGGCACTTCAAAGCAATGAGCTCGTGTGGCTTCTATGCAGTCATAGCTTTCATTGTTGTAGATTCTTTATGATAGGAAATTGCTAATAGATTTACTTGACTTGGTGTAGTATTCAGTGATCACATTAGCACAATTCAGTTTGTCTTTTGGTTAGGATTGTAAGCTCTTCTAGTATATGATAAAAGGTAATTATGGATTATGCTAGTGTTAACTTATTATACACTACAAAAAGACTTATTATACACTATCAGTCTGTATGTATGGATGAATGTAGCGATACAAACTTATGGAATGGGTTTTCCCCTGTTGTGATTCTATGAAGTTTTGTGTGAGAAATGAATTGTGTCAAAATAATATGAAGCAACCGTCATATCTTTGACTATTTATGGTATTGCATTTTCAGAAAAGAGAACCACACTATTTAGTCAATTATTGTGCATACAAACTATGAAAGAATAGAACTTGCTTGTATGAAGTATTGAACTGATAAAAGAGCACTTTGCCACTTTAAAACACGAGATATTTTTGTTTTGTTCTAATGATATCAGGATTTGCTTTCATTTTGTTTCCAGAAAGGAATGCTTGTCTTTGATGCAGCACAATTTGATGGTATCCTCAAGAAGTTTTCAGAGTTCAATAATACTTTACAATCTGCCTCAGTAAGTTGTGTTTGTAAACGGTATAAACTATTCTGTCCTGCCATTCACAAGATGTATATAATTTTATACCCTGTTGCCTGTTAGGCAACTATTATTGCACCTTGATTCGTATTTTAACTAACATTGTCAGACGATTGCTCATCTTATTGCTATTTATTGTTTGAGTGTTTAATATTCTTAAACAGTGTTTTTGAAGTCCTTATGATCACTGAAATGTCACTGCACCGTTTTTGCTATAAAGTACAAAATATGAGATTTGAGAAGGGTAAATTGTTCTTTTTCTTCTTACATTACTCATGCTTGTTCAATAAATCATCCTGAAGGAGCAAAAGCATATGGTATTGACCGAGGCTGATATGTCCAGACTGGCTTCTATCCTTCATGTTTTGAAGGACACATCCCACTATCATAGCAGTAAAATCTCAGATGATGATGTTGTAATGGTGCTGAAGTTGCTAAAAAATTGGCCTCTGTCAATGTTATTTCCAGGTGACCGTTTCTTCTGTAAAATACTATTTAAATTATTTGCAATATCTGTAGGCATTGAATAATGAATGAAACCAAAAGTTTGTTCCAAAAAAAAGCTGCATGGACATCCTCTTTTGTCTAGATTATGGAAATGACGCCCACAGTTAAACACTGCTTTTCATTATGAATATTATTAAACCAGGAAATTCAAATTAAAGCAGGTATAAGATCCAAACAGAATAGGACCCTGAAATTGATAATCAATTCCTTCTTACCCGTAGCATTCTTTTTGGCACGGTTCATCTAGTAAGGAGTTCTAGGTGCTAAAACTAAGCAATTTCAGGTGGTTGTCAGATGACACAAGTAAACAAGTGTACTCTTATGCTGCCTCTCTTTTGTATTTCAGCTACCTTTTCTCTTTTTTCTTGTGTGATCCATCATCCTTTTAAAACAGGAGATGATCAGATTTCAACTCTACCCGAGTGAAAGATTAGTTTAGTTCATAAGCAAAAACCTTTGGGTTTCACTGGGTATGTTATTGTTGTTGTTTTCTTATGCGTTCAAAGTTTTTCTTATTTACTAAAATTTGTGTTCACAAAAAAGTATTGATTTGGGGGGGGGGGGGGGGGGGAAAAAAAAAAAAAAGGAAAAAAAAATACTTGATTTATTGAATCCATAATTGATTATTCAAACTGTTTCATGTAAATTCTTCCCTCTTTGATCATAGAAATGGAAGTTGTTGAGAAGAAGCAACTCAAAGAGATTGTGGAAGTTTCAATATTTTTCCAGTTACTATATTTAGGATATTAAAGTTCTTCACTTGTTTCTGTAAAGATGGGGCTTAATATGTTTGAGACGAGGTAGTGGTAAGGTCTGTGTACATTTTACCCTCCCCACACCCTACTTGTGGGATTCCACTGGGTATGTTGTTGTTGTACTTGTTTCTGTAAAGTTATTTTTTTTTTTTTTTGTAAAATCTTATTATTCTGATATTTGTTCATTTTCGTTGGCAGTAATCGATATTTTGAGGATGATCATACTGCATGCTGATGGTGCTTCTGTACTTTCCAAGCATGTCAGCAATGCCAATGGTATTGAATATGCTCTCTCTATAACTACATGCTTGTTATTTTTGTGGAAGTGTTATTAGAGTCATAAACCACTTTAATAAAGGGTTCTGTACAATTTTTTCATGGTTATAATTGGGATTGATCCCCTTCTTTACAATATGACCGCAGCTCGAAATCCTTTTATTAGTCTGTAGCTGTGAGTTATTTATGAATGGTGAATGCTGTCTTCTGCCACTTGCCTAACATACAAAGGGGGAGGGGGTGAATCTTGACTTTCCCTTTTTAATTTAGCCAGTTGAAATGCCAGATCTTCCAAATAATTTTGCATGGTGATGATTACCAATTTTAGTACCATGTGGGTTTCATAGTGACTTGTTTTCTAATTTTACCTAGATGTGCTTATGGAGTTGATCAAGAAGGTCACAACCAGTCCTCCGCTTCCTGCAAATCTTCTGACGAGTGTTCGTGCTTTGACCAACTTCTTTAAGAATGTATCCTATCATGATTGGCTGTTAAAGCATCGTGGGGAGGTTAGTGATTTCTTCATGTTGAATGCTACGGCGACCATTCTTGATAGGACTTCTCTTGTTGGAAGTTAAATTCGTGCAGTTATTTTTGAGAATATTTTGATAAAAGAAATATGATACTTATTTTTTTTGAGAATATTTCCTTTGTGTTTTCCTTGTATTTCTGTGGTGTTCACTGTTAAATGCTTGGATTTATTGGATTGAGACACTGGTGTAGATGTCTTTTGATTATTTTCCACCAATCCGAAATAAAAAATCTTTGTTGCTTTCTGTTTAATGTAGATCCTCCAGGATTACTTGTGCCCAGGCTGAATAGATCTATTCTGCTCAACATGAAAACTTGATTGTTAGCTTCCTTGTTTTCTTGCTCTGAATATGTGCATAATATTGTTCATTTCCTTTACCAATTTTTTATGCAATTTTTTTGGGGCTTTATGTGACTTGTACAGGTTAACAGTGATTTGTGTGTTTGTTTTTCTTTTGCTGTCCTTTGTAGGTTCTGGATGCCTATTCGACTTGTTACTTGTCTTCCAATAAAAATGTTCAGTTGGCTTATTCAACATTGATACTCAAGTAAGTAGCTTAATAAGTATCTGGCCGAGTTTCAACCATCCATGACAAAGTTAGTCTGTATCCTTGAGGACATACATCTCTGCGTTTGCTTCATTTTATTGTGTTAGTGTAGTTCTACACTTTAAAAAATCCAAGTTTTTCCCTTAAATGTGAACTCATAAAATTCTCTCTCTTTTTTTTGGTTTAACTTATTCATTAAAAGAAGGCAAAAGTGTGCCTGTATACAAGAAGTATGCCCAAAAGTAGAAAACCTTGCAAAAGGGCATGGTTTCTATGAAAGTTGCCAATTCTTTTATTCAACTAGGAACCTCATGGGTGCACCAAAAGGAAACAAGGGAAAGAGTATTTCTCAAGTGAACAAAATCTTTCTCTACTCTATCGAAAGCTCTGTTATTCCTCTCTCTCCATATGATGCACATTAGTGCAGAGCAACATTCCATGTCCTGCATCTTCTCTTTCTTCTTCTAAAGGTCCAGCTAAACATTGTTTCTTTCACAGTGCCTTGCATACCCACTCAATTCCAAACTATCTCAGAATTTCCCCACAAACAAGATGCTATTTAGAAATATAGAATGTAGTTCTTTGACTTTGTTGTGCATTTATCTCATCTCAGTTTTCTGTATGTTGTCTACATTTGTACATCTCAGTTTTCTGTATGTTGTCTACATTTGTATATTAAGAGCAGCTTCTTCTTTCAGCTGGACCCCATGAAAGTGTAGTCGGAGTTAATTAGGTAAAAATTTCTTTGAGAAAAAGGATCTAATTCTGTAATTTTTTTTAACAACAGCTTAATTTGTTAATTCATCCTTTTTTGGTAATAACTGTGAAACATTATTATACACAAAGAACAAACAAATACACCTAAAGAGCACCTAACTCCTTGACTTCCTTCCAGGAAGGCTATCACAGATGCGAGGCCTCAAAAAACAAAACCAGTATATATTTTGTCAAAGAAAAATTACATAGCTAGCTCTTTCTGATGTTTTTCTAATGTTTCGAACATGTCAATCCTTTCTCTTAAGTTCTAGTTTTGTTTACTGTATGATAGGATGTCTATGCACAGTATGGTCCCATTACATCTTCCAATTTCTAGCTATCTAAGTGTGGTATACTAAAGATCCCAGTCCAGCAGCTACAATTTCTTCATTCTCCTTTAATGCTTGCTCTCTAGTTTGAGTTGAGATGTTGCAACATCCTGCTGTTGTGCAACCAACCGAAACAATCTAGTTAAGTCATCCCTTAATGCAGTAGTCCAATCACTTTTAGCAGCATGTAGAAAGAGATAGAACAACTTTCAATTAAAAAAAAAAATCACTTTTACCAAAAAGGTGATGAGCAGATACCATGGTATCATTCCATATAAGCAGCAGGTATCAGTTTCACAATGAATTCCCATCTTCAGCAGTCTATCTTTAGTTTGAAGCCTCTTCCAGCACTACCTACCAGAGAATGAATCTGTGTTTAGGAATTGTCACTGCAACCCATATCCGCTTTGCCAGATTCCAAACAGGCCTAGTTCCAATCAAAGCTAAGTAACTCAGTGTACTGAGTACTTGCCATTAGCAGCCAAGGAATACTTTCTATCAATATACTAGTTCACCATATCACCTTTAAGTTTGTGCAAGGTTTTCCAGTACCAACTGCAATCTATCGGAAATGGGGCATATGATATTTTGGACTTGATAATAATTCTGCTGAAGGTGTCTTATTCTTATATTATCCAGCTTCCATAAGTTCTTTTGTGTTCTTGTTCTAACCCAGTAAGTTATTGAATTTTCAGCTATGCCGTACTCTTGATTGAAAAGAAGGATGAAGAGGGACAGTCTCAAGTTCTTTCGGCTGCACTTGAGGTTTTTATCATTTAGTGATTTCTTCTGCCTTCCCCTTCCCCTTCCAAATTCTGTCTGCCCCCTCCCATGCATTTCACTTTCTACTTCTGAGAAACAAAGTATTAATGCACTTTTGGTTGTCATCTTTTCTACCTGAAGATTGCAGAAGAGGAAAGTGTTGAAGCTGATGCAAAATTTCGGGCTTTAGTTGCCATAGGATCACTGGTATAGCTCTTTTCTTGAATTCTAAGTAGGAAATATGCTTCAAACCTAAAATCTGTTTATTTGCCCCTGCTAATATCTCTCGTTAACAGATGCTTGAGGGTGGTGTTAAACAAATTGCAATGGACTTTGACGTTGCAAATATTGCAAAAGCAGCAAAGGCATCTAAAGACACAAAGATTGCTGAAGTTGGAGCCGACATTGAGCTCATCACAAAGCAGAGTTGAGCTGGTAACTTAGCATGGGTCGCGATTTTGGACATTCTTTGGCCAAAGTGAAGATGCACGAGAGAGAATTATGCTCTGTTCTTTACAGCTTTGGCCAACAAGAAGAATGCGGATAGTCCTTTCAGCAGCTAGTATGTTTGTTGCTGTAGGAGGGTACCTTTATCTGCTTCCATTTTATACATGAAACAATATCACGATCTCTCCAGAGACCAGATCTTTTCAGTTGTTTTTTGTGGTCGAGAACCATGGTGAAACAAGTATAGCAAGGGACAAGGAAAAAGAGATGAATGTAATCTGAGAGAACTTGTAAAAGCAGTCAATTTGCAATGAAATCTGAAGCAGTGTGTCCCTTGACCTTGCTTGGTTTTCAGAAAAAAAAAAAAATCCTCTCGATCCCCAATTAACTATAAAAAGTCTGGATTTTTCGCTAAGAGGAGGTTTTTAGTACTCCTTCTGTCCATATTTACTTGACCCCTATACTATTTTAGGATATCCAACAATACTTGTTCACTTTATGAAATTAAGATATAATTTTACACTTAGTTCCTAATTTATCTTTATCATTAATTATTGTTATTTTCTTATTACATTTTTCAAGACATAGTATTTATTATATTCAAAGGGCATTTTGGCAAAATTATTTCATTATTTATTACTTCTTAATTCATATACAAAGTCAATAGGGGCCAAGTGAAGTTGGATGGAGGGAATAATAATTAAATTCATTAACAACTTTTTTGGATGGTGATTTCCTATGGTATGGTTCTCTTGGGAACGACGTTTGTTTTGATTGTTTCATTAATTCCATAGTATGGCATGGTTTTGTTTCATGGTTTCAAAACCATGAAAATGCTCAGTTTTGGAAACCACCAATTTGGTGGTTTTTCATGGTTCTGTTATTTTTTTTTCAATTATATCCGCACTTAATTTTTGATATTTCGAATTTGCCCTTTACCCTAATTCCACCTGTAACATATGAAAAATCCAAATGTCCTGTTTCTTTCTGTGAAGAAGTGTTATAGCGAAGACCATGTTTGGTCAAGTGGAAATGGTGTTCAGATAAGGAAAATGGAGCAATAAAGCTAACGATGAAGAAGAAGATGAGAATCGCCAATCTGCACAAATTCTTGATCCACCAAGAGAATCGTCAAAACTTCCCCCAGATGAAGGCTCTGTAAGTTCCGGCAATATCGTGTTGTTTGTTCCCTAGCTAGCTGGAAATTGGAAATCCTTAGCTGCTGAATTTACTCTGATCGATCTCTTTTACCGGCGAAATCGAGTTGTATTCCCTAGATGGAAGTTCCGGCTAAAATCCTCAAACTGCTACTGCTGAACTTGCTCCGGTCGATCTCTTTTCCCAGCAAACTAGAATCTTTTTGGTATTTTTATAAACTTATTGGTTACGATACAATACCACAAGATCAAACCAAACAACAAAATAGTTATAAAACAATAATAAACTATACAATCTATCCAAACATTGAATTGTATTGTAATGTACCGTACCATACCATACGACATCACACACATTATGAATCCAAGAAATCACCATCCAAACTGAGGTAAGTCTCTTAATTCTTAATTAATGAGCTAGGCTCAAGTAGAAAAACTTGATATGCTACATGCTACTACATATATAAGAGGTTTAGAAAATCAAATTTAATTTGTGCCAAAGTGGGTATGGTTGCCTAAAATTATGAGAACTCATTAAGGATTCTAAAATTAGGCAGGAGTTGACTTAAAGCCTCGATCTAATTTTAGAAATGTGGCGTTTTGCAGATAGTTGCCGGTAGTGTTTAGCTACTTTCTATGTACAACAACATATCCACTGAAATCTCACAAGTAGGGTATGGGTAGGGTATGGGGAGGGTAGAATGTACGCAGACCTTATCACTACCTCATAGAAGTAGAGAGGTTGTTTTCTGGGAACCCTCATCTCAAAACCCACAAGCAGAAAGAGGCTGTTTCCTGGGAATCCTTATCTCAAAATTCATAAGCAGAAAGGACTAGATATGATAAAAAGTAAAAGAAAGGACATGACAATACGAAAATATGATACAATTAACACATACACAACAAATAATGACAACACATGCTAGAAAAAAAACACTACTACTCAACCCTACTAGACCCCCTAGGTAACCACCTAATCCTACCAACCAATTAGCATAATATCCTAATTTGCGATCTTCACTTCTTCCTATCTAGAGTCATGTCCTCAGTGAGATTAAGTTTCGTCATATCATGTCTAATCACCCCCCCCCAGCACTTCTTCAGTCTACCTCTACCCCTTTGTGTAGCTCCTAAAACCAACCTCTCGCACCTCCTAACAGGAGCATCGATACTCCTTCTTTGCACATGTTCAAACCATCACAATCTCGCTTTCCTCATCTTTTCAGCCACCGGAGCCACCTCTAGTTTCTCTTGAATGGTCTCATTCCTAACCTTGTCACTCCTGGTGTGACCACTCATCCATCTCAACATCCTCATCTCTGCAACATGCATCTTCTGGACATGTGCCTTTTTGATTGGCCAACATTCCACCCCATATAGAAAAGATGGTCTAACCACCAATCTGTAGAACTTACCTTTGAGTTTATTGGAAATGTGCATTTTTGATTGGCCAATACTCCACCCCATACAACAAAGATGGTCTAACCACCAATCTGTAAAACTTACCTTTGAGTTTAGGTGGTATCTTC